>CM059207.1:17757582-17965082 GCA_030347435.1 Clarias fuscus | reverse complement strand
ATTATGGGCTGTTCCCCTGTAATTGCGGTGTGTGCCTTCCCAATAAGGATTGGTTGCCTGGAACAATGAAGGCCCTGCTGCTCAGTCAATCAAACGGTCAACAGGGGGCAGTAGATGGCTGTGTTTGGCATGAAATTCACCATGTCTGATTTCTTTGTCTGCTTTGTATTATAATCCAATAACCAGTTAGAGCAGTTTTCTATTCATTTATCCTGAATATAGATATGATTTGTATGGGTTTTTTTTTAACATTGGGAGAAAAAAAGCATTTTAGGAAGAATAGGGGACTATATATATATATATATATATATATATATATATATATATATATATATATATATATATATATATGAGGGAGAGGTTGTATTTGATTCATTCTGGGGCCGAACACACCACTTGCTGTTCTTCATCCAGGCTCTGCAGCATCTCAGCCATGTACCTGTTTGATAGCATTTTAATAGAGATTAATCGATGTGGTGTCAAAAGCCGAGGAAATTGTGCTGCACAAGAGGAGGAAGTCTAGTGTGTATGTGTGTGGTTTTAACATTTTCACGATACTGTGTTACTTACAGGGAAAAGAAGAGAAGGGAGAATAAAGAGAAAGAGAGAGAAAACAGCTCCCTTTCAAATCATTTTAGGCTTCCGTAATCGGAAATGTCAGCTTCAAAAGTCAGTCCCATTGTGGGGAGTTAAAAGGCTTGTTGGCATTAAGGCAACCTTACATCATTCTGAATGAAATTAGGTGCATTTGCTTGGTGTTTTCCTTTTTTATTTTCTCTCAGTTCAGACAAAAGTGCTCCCTTTTTCTCGCATTTCACAAAGGATTCCTTTTCCAACGTCCTGCTTTAATATTGGTAAAATTTTTTTAAAAACTTCCATCCACTCCATATGTCTGCTGTTGACAAGAGCATGAATGTTCCTCTTCCTATGAGAAGACAGACTCAGGCTGCATCATGGTTTTTTGTACACTTCTCTTGTTCATGAGCGTGTATGCGGTGTCAGTCAGCACAGAGAGAAGTGTGAGTGCATTCATTTCATTTTCACAATGACAGATTTTTCTGTCTGTATTTCTTTTTCTTTCTTTCTTTCTTTTTTGTTGTTGTTGTGTATTAACAGTGGTTTGGTGGAAAGGCGTGTGTGTGTGTGTGTGTGTGTGTGGGGGGGGGGGGGGGGTTGTGGGGGGTCTGGGGCTCATGCTCCATTTGGGAAGTCAGGACTGGTAGCCTGTGGAGCATGTAGCACCTCAGATCTCCCTCAATTAATCCACCATTAGAAGTCTCGGATCCACAAGTCAGTGCACTTGGGAAGTGTGTGTGGCTCAAATCTAATTATTTTCTCCTTTCCTCTGAGCTAGGAGGGGTGAGAGAGAGAGAGAGAGAGAGAGAGAGAGAGAAAGAAAGATGGCAGTATTTAAAAAAAAAAACTACAAGGCTGTGGACCGACACTGGATAGATTTTTTTTCTCTTTCCCTCTCCTTCCGTCACTCACTCAGACCCTCCTCTCTCTCTCTCTCTCTCTCTCCCCCCTTCCTCTGTCTCCCTCGCGCCCCTCTCTATCTCCCTCTCTCACACATGACAAACACGCACACACTCTCCTTTCTCTGTCATGGTCTCTTGCTCTCTCTCTCTCTCTCTCTCAGTGTCTCTCCTGCGCTCCCTCTACCTTGCTCTCTTCTGTGCTGTAAGTTCATCCGCTGTGTCAAGCAACAACTGGCTCAGGAGTGAGAAGTGGGCTTTTGATCCTCTTTATCGAGCATCCCGGTGAGGATGCAGCATCCGCATCCGCCTCATCCACCTGTACACCCTGGGACTGCCTCGCTGCCTCATCGCCTCTCTCCTCTCTCTCTTTCTCTCTCTCTCTTTGTGGCTCTCTAACTGTATCGGAGGCACTGCGGAGAGCTGGTGCTCTGCTATTCTGACCGTATCACAGGCAGAAATCTCACACACAGCAGACGCGCTTTGCAGGAGACAAACGCTGGCTGGACCTGAGGGCTGGGAGGGTAAGTGACTTTTACACGTGTGGACATCTTCATGTCTTCTCCATTTTCAGTACCAAAAAAATGTATATATATATATATATATATATATATATATATATATATATATATATATATATATATATATAAGCATCCTAGCTCAGAATATTTGCGTTTGCATTATGGCACACAAATGGATCCCCACCCCCCCTTTTTTTTATTTTTGTATATTTCTGATTCTATTTATTTCTGTCTTTTTGTGCGTGTCTATGTGTGTAGTCTTGATTCATATTTGTGCGCTGCCCCATCTAGAGCCCTCTTGTCAATCGTATTGTGCCATATTACCATATTCATGGGCTCTTTGCAATTAAATTGCAATCAGTAAAGGGTCCAGCCAGAAGTGTGTGTGTGTGTGTGTGTGTGTGTGTGTGTGTGTGTGTGTGTGTGTGTGTGTGTGTGTGTGTGTGTGTGTGTGTGTACGTGTGTGCGCGTGTGTGTGTTTATTATGTGGGGTGGAATAGGGCACCACTGAGCTCTTGTGGAGAGAGGCAGAGAAGTGGAGGTGAGACATAGAATACAGATTCATTCAGAGATGCTCAATGCTAGGCTGAAAAAATAATCTCTCTTTTTGTGTGTGTGTGTGTGTGTGTATGTGTGTGTACGCCTGGCAATCTGGCTACTGTTCAATTCCAACCTAAATATACAGAGTTATGTATGGCCGCAAGGAGATAGGTAAGGGTTTTAGAAAAAATGGAGGAAAAAAAAAAGAAAAGGAAAGGAAAGGACGCATTGGTCGGAAGGAAAGATGTGCATGCACCTGGAGGAACTTTGAAGATAAACAGAAATAGATCTGCATGGAGGGGCATTGATTAATTCTCACAGTCGGTGTTGGGAGGAGAATCCCTGACTGCTGTGTTGAGTTAGAGAGTGTGTGATGTCTTAGAGCGAGAGAGCGAGAGAGAGAGAGAGAGAGAGCGCCCTGGGGCTGGAATGCTGGGTGAGTGTTACCCTGCATCAGGGCAGCTTTGTGTGTGTGTGTGTGTGTGTGTGTGTGTTTTGTTTGAGAGGTGCGTCCGTTGTTAAGCGGGCTGGGGGGCTGTGTGACTGGGCTAAGAGAGCAGCAGGCTGCTACAGCACCGTGATGCTCCAGAGCTGCTTTTGTTGTGATCAGTGTTTCAGTCCAGCTCTCTGTCTCTCTATATATATTTTCTCCATCCATCTTCTTTCCTTTTTTTAAATCTTTCTTTTCTGGGATGTAGTAAGGGTAAGTTTGTTGTCTTTCCTCTGTCTTCTTGGGTTCCTGCATGTGGTTCCTTTGCTTTCGTTAGTTAAAATGGCGTAAATACTGTTCTAGTGGCTGTGGCAGTACTGTGAACATTATATCTTTTGAAAAAAAAAATGTTATCATATAACACAATATATAAATATTATTTTGAAGAATAAAATATCATGTGGTCATAGTTAGATATTAAGATATTTTATATTGCGCTTAAAAATGCAGATATTATTTTAGTTTTACAATTTTATATTTTAAATGGGCTTTGCTATTTTTTTCTATTGAGTCCAAACATTAGGGGGGAAAAAGGATCATCTTAATATTTATTTCGTACCGTAAAACATAACACTTTTTCGTTTTTCGATACCTCTCAACAAAATAAACAATGAAACGTATGAATTACGATTGAAATGTGGGCAGCATTGCCCGAATGCTTAATCAGTAATATTGATTAAAACCTAGATCAATTAACTCGAGTAAATAATTAATATTTATGTGTGAAGGAAATATTCTTCATTCACATTGTGCATAAACATACTCTGCATTCTCAATCATGTTTACCTTCAGCTTTAACTTGGAAAACTGTTACATTAAACAAGGAGGATTTCAATATACTGTAATCAAATTAGCGCTCCAATTTACATGAAAATGTCAGAATTATTTGTAGTAAAAAAAAAAATTCAAAAAACACACACACACACATATCATACTGTGTCTTATATTATACACATCATCTTTGTTTTTCTTTATTTGTCGCCTAAATTATTTGGTTTGCATTTGTTTAATGAACTGAAATATAAAATGACATTTCACAGGAATACACATTTTGTGTGTGTGTGTGTGTGTGAGATGGGTGTTCAGGGGGTTAACGCTTCATTACAATTCATTACAATTCCTTTTACCGTACAGAATTCTCTTTATGGTGTCAGTGGACGATTTGTCTCTGGCTCTCGCCTCTCTGGTTTTAGATAGATGGCAGAGTTCATGTGTGTGAAGGGCTGGACACAGTAATGTGTAGGGAGGCTTGAAAGGTCACAAGCTCTCCACTGAACCCTAACCTCCTTCTGTCTATTTTCCAGCAGCAGAGATTCAGTGGGATTTCGCGTGAGACGTAGAGATGGGGAGCAGCTCGTGCACTGGTGCTGGAGGAACACGGCATGAGCCGGACGCTTAAAACCTCAGCGGTCCAGGTAAGTGCCACACAGAGATAGGTGAGGGGCGGCGCAATCTATCACCTCCCCCAACCAAACCCCCCACCACCCCCCCCCCCCCCCCTCACACACACACACACTTACACACACTCTAATGCTGCTATATAATACACACTCTTCATCTGACAGGCACGCACTGTTGGAAGACAAAGCTATTGCCACACATGTACTCTCAAGCATGGATTGAAAAATGCACTATGTCGATTTCTGTTTGCAGAAAGACCATTGATGGGGCCTTGCCTTGTGCCGCATATCATCTTCAATCAGTTGTTTTGAAAAGGCCTTGGCGATTGCCAAACGGCTGAGGACAATGCTTGCGATTCCGCTATTGCTTTCTCCTTAGAAAGACTCTCTTCGGTGACGGGTATTCTTGGGTGGATAATACGGATCACGTTGTTATTGCTTAAGAATACGCGTAGTCGAGGAGAGTCATGTCGGCGTTGACGGCAGGGGACTAGAGAGAGAGAGAGCACAGAGGCCAGAGAGCTCACCTGCTCACCACACACACACACTGACACACACAAACACACACGATACCAAAGCTCACACTCAGGTCATTTAACAAGCAAGCAGAGAGATCTTGTGTTTTGTGTTTGATATCTGTGATGTTGAATCTCTATAGATGGGGCTTGTTCACCGTATAGCCTTATTCCTCAACAGCTGAATATATGTTTGATGTAAAAACTATTTTTTTAGATATATATTTTTTAAATCACCGTTTGTACCTCTGTTCATTCTGCCCAGAATTTGTATTATTTTTTTTTTCTGAGTAAATTTTTTTGTTTTAGTTCTTATCACTGTGTGTATCGGTTAAAGGACTAGCAGGACTAGAGTGGTGATGTATGTAGGTCTGTAGATGGAAATGCACGTAGACTACCGCATTTATTATCTGTCCTTAAGACCACACACTCTTCACTTCCCACTCCAGCTTTTTTCATGCAAATTGATTTAGAAATGACATTTAGCGTGTGGGGTTTCCACATGCAAGCCTACCGCAGCACCGAAAAAAAAAAATGTCCACCAAACCCAACGACAGCTCAATTTATGCGCTCGGAGGAAGAGTGAGTGGAAGGGAACACACAGCAGATAAACAATTACCACAGCCTTAGATTGACTAGAGCTCTGCTTCCTATGTAGCCGCTCACATATCATGAATATGTATCAGTCACCGCATATGATGGTGCATTCTAAACTCTAACACCCATGAAAATCCATTTAAGCAGCATAATAGGATCTACTTGATCTACTTGACATGCTAAATCTTATAAATATACATGAGATTATTCTCTCTTTTTGGCAGGAATTTATTTTTTCTTATTTTTAAATTGCACATTAAAAAAATTAAATAAATAAATAAATAAATAAATAAAAAGGCTCTTTTATTCCAAGAGAGATAAAATGTGGATATGTGTATTAACAGGGAGATTTTTTTTTTAAATCAACAAACAGTCCAATTTACTGTTAATTATCATTAAGTACACTGAAATGACACATTAGCATTTCAGACAGACTAAAGAAAACAATTCAGTGGCTCTCCTCTTGATCACCCTGTAATTATCATTCTTTTGGCTATGCTTTAATAAACAGAGAGTGGAGGAAAAGCTTGTAAGTACATGTTATGGCCTTTTACCACTAGGGTACCCACACAACTGAAAAATTATATGCCTGATTCACTATATTTTTTTGCTTCCTGGAATAAGTATAGGTTTGTTTTAAGAGGGGATGTTAATTAATTGTAAAAGGCTTTATTTAGCTAAACGAGTGATTTATTTTTTTTTTTTTTACATTTTCTGGCTTTAAAAAACACACTGCAGTGCCTTATTATGTGCTCTTTTGTAATATTAAGCCATTTAAGGTAGTGTTATTAAGTGCATAATATATGTATAGTGAAATGTATCTTGTATAAAAATAACCATTGAGACCATTGTAATATCTTACAGGTATAATACATTTTTGAATCCTAGCTCTGTAAAAAAAAAAAAAAAAAAAAATCATTAAAAAAAATTCCAGACTATAAATATCCCAAGCACACAGTGTTTAATAAATAACACTAGAAAATAATTCTTAATATTCCAAATCACCCGAAGTAAAAGGATATAACAGCATACAGGCTGTAGCAACAGACAAATAAATAAATAAATAAACAAATAAATAACACTGAGCAGAGATTCCCCTCCCCCTAAACCACTGTAATATCCATTTTTTATTGATTATCTGTGCTACTGGGTATATTCTTAATAATTTGGGCATTCATTGCAAGAATCCAAATTTTCTCAGATGAAAAATACTCTAGTGAAGAACCTGCATTAAACTGTTATGATGTAATTTATAATGATTAAAATGTTTTAATAAGACCGTTTTGATTGTTATGGATTCAGGTTTTAATATAATTGATAAATAACTTTAATGAGATGTGTAATGAAGGCACTTGGCCTCTTTTTGCTGACATTATTCAGATGACCTCAGCCAGACTGTACTTTATAGAATACTGTGTTTATATATCGCGAGGATCCTCAAACAGAATGTACGTCAATGCCTTTTATATTTATATGTTTATATTTTCCTGCTTTTCTAAATAAAACTGTATTTCAGTCAAATTTATGCATTTGTATATTTTGTTGAAGGTTTTAAAAATGTTGTTTTTTTAAATATAAATACTCAGAGACCAAATGTAGTACTAGAAATAATAATAATAATAATAATAATAATAATAATAATAATAATAATAATAATGGTTTTACAATCAGATCAATTTCACCAATTTCTTTATAAACCAAAAAACAGCTAATTTCTTAAATCAATCATTGATGGCTCTATTATTTCTAAATGCATATCAGCCTTTTATGTCACCTCGCTTATTTGAAGATGCAGAGATTTTTTTATTTTTATTTTTTAGATAATATGCATGGCGATTTCTATGTTCTTATCACAGTTGGGCAGATTATCGCTGTTTATCCTGTTTATTTTAACTGTGGCCTAAGCTCTTCTGCCTGCTTCATCTGCACTAATCCATTTACACTCCAGAGCGTAGCTCACTAGCCAACACCTACATAAGCTCGCCTGCTCTGGCCTAACGCATGCTAAGAGAAGTACATTTCCATGAATATATTTCTCTGACAAACCCTATCTGTGCACATCTTTCACACGTAGGTTAATACCGGCAGCACATATGAGTCGCCATAAATAGCATGGATTGATGATTAAACATGTCTGCTAATACTTCCTAATTTGGAAATGGATAAAATGAAAAATGTAAATTATGTCATATCACATCTATGTAATTATATGACCTAATTGAATTAAAATAAATGTAACTAAATAGGTCTCAAATTGAATCATTTTGAGTTTAAAAATGGCCATGTGTTTTGTTTGATTGTTTGTTTCTTTTGAGGAGGAGGTGTACAGTAGGTGTCAGGTGGATATTATCATAATTTGTAGAAGTATTATGGAGCGTTGTGAAATGTCTTAACAAAACTGTAGCCGTGTGAAATAAGGTTATTGGGTCATCAATTCCCCCTGAACTTAATGTAAACTATTCTATGTATCCTTATTTGTTTAGGATGCTATTTAGCTAATGGAGTTTTTCAGAGGAATAATCAGAGGAAACGATTATGGGACAGTACGATCTTCATCTCCATATCCTATTGAGCTGCTTGAATGCTCCATATCACCTCCTACCCATTCATATGTCCTCATTTTGTTATTTTTTTTTTCTTTTTTCACCTACACACAGCATGAATCATCTAGCCACAGTGTTTACTAATAGGAATCCATTTGAGGACTCTACAGTTCGATCATTACATTTTCAGCTCATACAAGGGGAGAACCTAAACACCTTTAAGTACATAATATTATGGGGGTTCTAGTATATATATCCATGTGTATAGCTCTAATGATTCCCTATCTTGCCTTAACTTCCTTCAGGAACATAATGTGGTTTCTGCAAATAAGATCTGCAGCATTAATCAATTGGAAATGTGCTGCATTAGCGAGCTGCATTTCCGACGGCTGCCTCCCTTCAGCAGAACACAAAGGCACAGGCAGACATTAAGTTCATATCCTCAGGCTTATTGACTCTTAGAATGGGTGCACATCATCATTATACTGATTCTATGAGCTGATACCACACATTAAAGTCCATTACATTAATTATGTGCATGCTACTTATTTTTAGCTTATGTGTTCCAAGGTGTTGGTCAGGTTTGTATAAGAGGACCTCGTGCACTTTATTTCGATTCCTTTCAGGTTAGCTTGGCCGGTCCGACCCAGAGGTATTTTTTAATAAGAATGTTCTGCCTTCTGGAGCTAAGGTTCATTTAAATAGCAGTGTATGAAATGTATCCACATCAGTGCTTCAGAGATAGTACCAAAGCAATATATTTAAAAAGCAATTTATTTACCTAGGACTGGAGATTGCACAGATTGAATGGAGGAGTCAGATCCACTGCTTCCAAACTCTCCATGGACACCACTCATCCCATTCTGGTGCGATTGCTCTCTCTCTCTCTCTCTCTCTCTCTCTCTCTCTCTCTCTCTCTCTCTCTCTCTCTCTCTCTCTTCCTCTTCACTCCTTTATCTCACCCCACTTCACAAACTCTTGTGACTAATATTTCTCCAGAAGGGGTTTGAGTAAAAACCATTTCAGCTTGGAAAATCCCCAATAGACTTGAGAGAAGCGACTGAAGGATGCTTAATGCTGAGCTGAAATTCACTGTTAAAAATAAATCAATTCAAATGCAAACACAAAGTCATTACATGATATCCATGTATTTGTTTTCATAATTACTACGCCATCGGTTCGAATGGTTCGCGTGTGCATGCGCATGGACAAAAAAAAAAAAAAAAAAACCTGTGTGAGAGTGTGTGTAGCATGGAAGTCTGGTTTGAGGTGGAGAAGGTGATAATTCATGAATGAGGCTCTTCATTCATCTCCTCCGCTTACACTGCTCTGTAAACCGGCATCTCTCCCAGGATGCACACTCTTAATGAGGGCCTGGCCTCCTGAGCTAACACCTCCGAGAGAGAGAGAGAGAGAGAGAGAGAGAGAGAGAGAGAGAGATTAATCAAGATGATTAATCAGATAGCCTAAATGCTGGATGGCCCCCAGGGCCCCTCCCTCATGCTTCAGATTGAGACTCTTAAGTATAGCTCTTTCAAAAATACAGATTGCTCAATCTTATTGCAGAGCATCTTTGTCAAAATGGGGACATGAAATAAATGTACATTTGCAGGGCAAGTGGGGTCTCTCTCTCTCTCTCTCTCTCTCTCTCTCTCTCTCTCTCTCTCTCTCTCTGAGTGTTACTGATCAGGAATAATCAGTAGCGGCACAAAATGGTTCCAGTTCTGCCTCTAGGCTTATAGAGATCTTATTGCACAGTCAGGTCACTTTTATTGCCAATTCACTTCGTCCCTAAATGAGGCTCATTGTGATGAAATAGGATGTACGTCATTGATCGCATTTTAATGCAGAATCGTTCATTAGTTGGAAAAACTTTGTTGCTCTCATGCATAATCTTCCCCATGATTTAGTGCGAGAAAAAAACAAAACCAAGCCACATTTCTACAACAGGTCAAATTAGTCTGTATGGGATAAAAATCGTATGCGTCTTTAATTCTGGGTATATATCATTTGTTATTTTATTCAGTTGTGTCGTAATGTTCGGCAACAGTGTTAAAAATCTAACTAACCACATAACAATGAATGGGCCATTTTTGCTGTTAAATGAGTAATTATTTAAAAAAAAACAGCAAACACCTTTAATTATACTTGATTGCTTTTAAGCAGAGTTTCTAATTCGTCTGAATCTTTAGAAAGCACTTTCACCCGGAACGGTTTGGAAATGGATTTGTTTATCACATTAGACTAAGGTTGTTGTGTACTGTCTCGTGATTGTTCCACTTTGTTGGCCACAATGACAAATCCAGCGATGTTTTCTGGTGTGTCATTGAAATGCAAAGCAGGGCCATCCACACGCTTGCCCCAGACTCCTGTTATCTACTGAGGCTCAAGACACTGAGGAGAAGCTCGCTGATGTGTGAATGGCTTTTCCATGTGCAAAGAGCAACAGAAGAATATGCTTCCTATTGTAGCACCATGAGGGTTGCTTTGAGGGTGAAAGAAAGAGCCGAGAGAGAGAGAGAGAGAGAGAGAGAGAGAGAGAGAGAGAGAGAGAGAGAGAGAGAGAGAAAAGGGATCTTATTTTCAGATTTCGAATATTACATTAGAGACACGCAGACAGTTAGGATGATCTTCACCTGCTCTAATGATATAATTCTGAGCGCTCTTCTTCCTTTACAAACACTGTTAATATAGTTGCTTTGTCGTCTTACTGTAAATGAGAAGCAGGGTCGTCTCTATTGATCTTAAATATTGTGACAATTCACAGGTAGACGGAGGAGCCACAAAAATAACCCAGGAGGATTTCTGAATATATTTAATGTATACAAATTGCAGTATGAACTTGAAGGCGGATTTGGGTAAGGTTTAGATTTTCTCCCTATGGTTTCACTCTCTGTTAAATTTATATGTATCATTCCCTTGCGCTCCCAACCCCCCACTAATCGAGTGTATTTAATATGGCTCAGAAGTGTAGCCACTTGTTTCAAACAGCAATTCATGTTCTACAGTATGTACAGTAGTAGTGAAGCATAGAGAGGGAGTGGAGTTCCCCAGTCAACTTCCTGAGTGGAGAGAAGCACTGTGACTATGGACCTCTCTCTCTCTCTCTCTCTCTCTCTCTCTCTCTCTCTCTCTCTCTTTCTCCTTGCCTGTCTATCTATCTATTTGAGTCCAGTACGCTGTGACTCAGCTCAGCCGGTCTCGATCCAGACTGTAGACAGCAGGCAGCCATTTGGAACAAGCTTATTTAGTATTGCATTATGGATGATACATGAGCATGATGTTCTCTCAGTCCAAGATGTTAAAGCGGCGAATCTTGATGTTGGGTGCTGGGTGATGGGATCATCATCATCATCATCATCATCATCATTATAATTATCATACTGGGTGTGACGGAGTTACTGGAAACTGTTGCTGTTGAACATGTTCTTAATAAAAAAAAAAATAAAAAAAAAAAACAAAGACCTTGGGGAAGAATGGATCATTAATACAAATATGAAGGTGAATTTCTTTAGAACTGCTGAATTACTCAATATTGATCATTTGCTCATGCACCACACTACTCACTACATCACTGTCAGAACTACTTTAATGCCAGAATCGAGTGCTTTGTCATTTTTTTTTAAATCCTAAAGGAATAATAAAAAAAAAAAAACGAAACTAAGCACAGCGGTATAAAAGTAACTCAATCTTCCCTTGTTCTGTTTAAAGTCGAAATTACAGGTGAGCACTTTGTCATAATGAGAGCGTGACAAAACGACCCATCGCTCTTTCCCAGGTTAAACGCTGGCAGATGGAGACTGTCGACAGCTTAGTTTGCGGGCAGAATTAATTAGCAGTTATGGCAGCTGACGCACGAGTTTCACACTGACCTGCAGTTAAGAATAACACTTCGTTTTTTGGAATATTTGCAAGAACTGTCCATCTTACTGGCAACAGCCCAAGCCGGCCTTAGCTAATTCATAATTAATGTTTATTTGGTCTCTGTGGTATAGAAGGAATCAAATAGAAATTCAGGGAAGCTAAGAATGGACCGAGTGAGGTTCGGTTCCCAGAAATATTGGCCATGGCTGATTTATTTCTTCTACACAGTATGTGGGGGTCGTATGAGGACACGGTCTGACTGGTGGATCGAGAGAGAACACGCTCGGTTTCCTTCCTCCAACAATGCAGTAAGAGAGCCGAAGCAGGTGGCTAGATGAAGGAAAGGGCAAGCGTTTTTCTCCACCCAAAGTGCAAATGTTGCAGGTTATTTCCATGAAGTTTCATCATGGTAGCAGGCAGGATTCTCCACTCTCTGCTAATCTGTTGTTCTGCACCAGAGCGCTGGTTGCTTGGCAGGAATGTCCTGCAACTCCAAACACTAGAGTTTTTAAGCTGCTGTGTAAAACTGGAATTGAACTGCGCATGCTGTGTCTATAGATGTCTGTGTGTTGTGTGTGTGTGAGAGAGAGAGTCTGTGTGAATGTATTTCTTTGATGTATTTGTTCAACAAGCCTACCACCAGCCAACTGTACACCTACTGACTATACAAAATGATAAATGATTATTTCAAATTGATCGAGTTATTCCGTTTCTAAGTGCATGTTGCAGTGAGTGTACTGTATGTTGTACTCCAAAGAACAGAACTACAAAGAAGCCGGCTGTCCCAAAGTCAAAAATAAGCATTTAGCTGCTGTACAATAATATGGAAGAACATGAGAAATTCATGAATTCTGTAAAAATGCAAGAAAAGTAAATAGCCTGGAGTGAATTTGTGAAATATAAATGTGCTGTGAGTGTTGAATACAGGCTTCCATTACTGTGCTCTTTGTTAATTAGATGCCATTTTTATTGCCAACAGCCTGTGGGCTCCCTGATGGACTGCTGTAATGATATTTGAGTCTATAAATAAAACATTTAAACCCACAGTTAAATCCTGTCTGACCTTATTGGTGTGTATTGCAGCCACAAGGCCGTGGAGATGCTCATTGTTTTGTGTGAAAAATTAACAGCAACAACAAAAAAAACCTTATTAACATTAAAATATTGCTTATTAGTCTACTTGTTATGTTTAAAAACAACAAAACCAAAAAAAAAAAAAAATCAATATTATAAACAATTCAAAACAAGTCTTTAAAAAAACAACCTTTTTTTAAAAATCTGGGATTCTCTGTTGTTACAGTGGATACACCCATATTTTCCTCACAGAGATCTGAGCTCGCCTGCGCCTTTTGTTCCTTGTTCGTGTGTCCTGCTGGGGGCAGATAGAGCTCCGACCAAAATTACTGATGAAGTGCCATTCTGTCATCTGGAGAGATCAACTCTTCAGTAGCGCAACTCAGACCCAGCTGCAGGAGCCTCTTATATTGCAATAAGCTCTAATCCTATTGTTTGATCTAATTATTTCACTCGCAAGGCTTCGCTGACGAAACCAATGAGAAAGAGCAGATGAACCGTATTCTGCCTCACCACACAGCCGCACCGCACCGCCTCGCTGACAGACACGAGCCGGCAGACAGAAAGATGGCGCAAAGAAGCACTGGGCGATGAAGTCACGTAGCCTTTAGATATTATCCAGGTAACAATGAGAGATTACATCATATCAGCTAGCATGAATTCTTCATTGTCTCTTATTGATTTCTTTAGCAGCAAGCGTCTATTGTCCAGGGTACAAAATGGAAAGCCATTGAACTTGAAGGATAAAGCATTTATGACAGTCTAGGGATTTGAGAGACACTCATGAAGAAAGAAAGGCTTCTACAGAACAACAGTAATAGAAATACACCACTGGAGTCGCCCATGCGTCTTCCTCATGAACAGGACGGAGCGAAAGATGCATTCTGTGGCCTGTGGGCACCCATCAGCCTGTGTACCTGAGCAAGTGCTCTCCCAGATCATCGGAGATAATACACAGATGAGTCAAAAGAGAGCAGAGGGCTGCTGGAGGTGAGTATCGATCGTGGGGGCCACGGACTCACTCAGGACGATGGGACACACTCTCTGAACTGCGCAAATCAAGGTAATTGTGATGGACTGAAGGCCAGCAATCGATGACTGATTACTCCTCTGAAACACAACATCTGTTCGCTGCCACTTGCCGACAGATCGCTTTGATAACATTTAATTATGTAAAGGGTCACTGGACCAATTAGATTACAGCTCAATTATCCCATAAAGTGGAACTGATAAGGGAGGGTAAAATAATAATTGCTTTACAAAATATAAGTGTTAATATATATTTTCAGCATTGCATATAATTGTTGAATGCTCTTGGCATGTTGCGTAGGACATGACTCACAAATGTGTAGGACATGAGCATAAGGTATACATGTGCTATCAAGGAACATCAAGGAATATCAAGGAAATTATATATATATATATATATAATGTATATCAGGTATAAATGAACATACTGTATAAATAAATAATATAAATATCATAATTATGATGAATGCATTTAAAGCTTTTCATGTGTTCATCCAGATTAAGTCCAGATTAAGACAGAATGGGATTCCTGTCTGGGACGGGATTAGATGAGACTATAATACTTCTTAAAGGTTATTTCTTAAATAAACGAATTTATATTCATTTTAACATGTTGTTTCAAAGGTCATTCAAAAGAAAAAAAAACAAAAACCTGCCCTGTTTTTGCCAGGAAAAAGCAAACAAATAAATGGCACCTACTAACACACACCAACACACAGACAAACATGGAGAAGATGCTGCCCAGGTGAGCAGGAGGTCTTCAGTGTAAATGGACACAAAGGGAACCAGCTCACCTGCTGAGGATATGCCAGCGCAACCAGCCTCTGATTGTATCAGTAACTTGATGGGGGGAGGTAATGAAAGAGAGAAAAAGAGAGAGAGAGAGAGAGAGAGAGAGAGAGAGAGAGAGAGGTTGATGACAGTTCCCTGCAGAGGTGAAACTTCTCAAAAGCATCGAGAGGGAAGATGACACTTCATCTGCCATCATTTGATGGGACTCAGGGCGGGTTATGGATCCTGTCACACAGCCAAATAAAGTGAAGTGAAGCAGCCGCATCCCAGGGCGAATTTCCGCCCATAGCCTACCCGTAAATGTCATCCATTATTGATAGGAAAAATGTTCAGGCTTATTAGTTTTAAAATGGACACTTCTGGGAGGAATCATCACACATAAATGGGGGAATGGGGCAGAGCCATTCAAGAGCACTGCCTAATTTAGATTAAGTTAGCTTAACAATTTGTCCCACAATTCTTCCATTATGAAATTGCAACCAGATAGATACCTATTTATTTTTCCATCTATCTGTACACATGTATATACAATCAGCCAATCACACGGCAGGCAGCAGCTTAATGCATTTATGCATGGAGACATTGTCAGGACAATCTGCTGAAGTTCAAACCAAACATCAGAATGGAGAACAAAGGTAATTTAACATGTCATGCATGTTGGTGCCAGATAAAAACTGGTGATCTACTGAGATTTTAACCATCTCTAGGGTTCCTCTTGTTGATGCCAGAGGTCAGAGGAAAATGACTGAACTGGTTTGAGCTGATAGACTGATAGCAACGGTAACTCAAAAACATTTCTTTGCAACCGAGGCATGCTGAGCATACGTCAAACCTTAAAGCAGACTGACCACAGCAGCACAACACCGCACTGGAAGCAATTGTTTAAATGCCACAGCCTACCTAAGCATCCAAACCATAAAGTACATCCCTTTATGACCACAGGATAACACGGCATGTCTCAAAGCTAATATCATCTCCATCTGGTTTCTTGAACATGACAATGAGTTTACTGTACTCAAATGGCCTCCACAGTCACTAGATATCAATCCAATGAATCATCTTCAGAATGAAGTGCATCGTAAGATCCGGCTGACAAATCTGCAGCTACTGGTTGATGCTAGCATGTCAATATGGACCAAAGCCTCTAACAAAGAACATTGAACGTTGAAACTATGCCAATGAAAAATTAAGGCACTTAATTAAACAACGATAGTCAGTGTTAGATTATTTTGAGGTTCAGAGAAACAGTGCCTCATACTTGAATCAAATCCAAGCCAATTACTTGGAAGTCCAGTATTCAATGTATAACAAATAAATATCAATATAAAGAAACACTGTATAGTTTAATAAAGTCTCATCGCTTTTTAGATCCTAGTTATTTATTTGGTTCACTGCGGACAAAATTGTTATTAATTGTATGCTTATAAAAACTGTAAGTGTAAATAGAAAAAAAAAAATACAACATTATTTGTACCTGTTCCTTGAACTAAAATAATGATAGATGCCAAATAATCGTGTTTAAAGAATCGAATAAAATAAGGACAAAGCCTCAGCATAAAAAGCAGATATTTTTCAGTGCTGAAATGATTTTCTCGATGCTGAAAGTCTGATGCTTTTTCAAGAAAAATTCATTCTAATTCATTTCTCCACCCCAGAAATTCAAACGCAGTCTCTGTTTTCATCGTCAACAAAGTGAATATACTGTTCAGAGGATAGATGGGTACTTCCTGCACATGTCACATTCAGAGACAGGTTTTATGATGTAGACTATTACAAAAGGGACTAAAGGACTCAATTAGTTTGATGAAGTCGTGAAATGTGCAGTGTAATGAAATTTGTATGACCTGATTAAAAATGTTCCCATTTCCAAGCAATAATGAGAAATTATTTAAAAATATGCAGAGAACTTCACTGACTCAGTGACAAGCAATCTTAAAAAGGGAATAACGACATTAAGCTGGTGATTGTTCTGAACATGTGAAAAAAAAAAAAAAAGAACCGGTCTCATATTGCTTATTCATAAGTAATGGTTTTAAATGAAATGTCATGCCATCACATGGTTAGAAACACTATTCTTGACAGTTGTGTACCAATGCACTAATTAGTAATTAGTGAATCATTTTCATAATGTTTACATTCCTGTTTATATTTTTTTATATATATAAATATAGCAGAAAGCAAGATCATAATATTTTTCTCTCTATATGTATAGTATTATACATTCTTTTAATACTTTATATTAATGAAGAAAGACATGTATATGATAATTTCAATAGAAAGTAGACCTTTAGCTAATTCTAAATATTACCAAATATTCATAGCATTAAAAAAAAATAATAATAATGACACTTATATTAGTAAGATGTACAGAACGCAGCTATAAAGAAACACAGACATTTGAATGTAATATTTGTGAATTTATTGTAATACTTATAATATGATGAGAAGTTTTTATTAATATACAATATGCACAATACAATCCTCTTAAAGAGAGTCAAGGAGAGTAATCAGTGTCATATTTAAAAGTCTGTTGAATATCATTCACATTTTTATATGTTAGCAGTAATGGTTTTAGAACAGGAACAAAGAAGAATACAGTTTAATAAAAATAAGAGATTAGAGAGCAAAATACTCATTGCCAATAGTCATTGCCAACTTTGGGTAGTGGTTAGAAATGTTTGACTTCTATGTTTCTGAGAAATTCTGCTGAAGAACAAATTAGCCATGAGTGATATTACCCACTGTACATCACGGCTCTTGTAGCCTCAGAGTTATGTAAATGGGTGTGCTGCCTCAAGGTGTGGTCTGCACACCCATTTACATAACTTCAGTGCTACATTTATGCTGCATCAACAGAATAAAAGTATACATTCCTGAATAGCTGACAATAAGTTGACAAAATATCAACTTATTTTTAATGCATGAAAAAATATGACAGTTGCTTTAACCTTTCAAAAAGAATGACAGTGGTATCTCAAATGACAAGTCACTCACTGGTAACTTCAAAGATAGAAATTTTATCCACGCCTTGGGAAATCAACAGCTACCTGGGTCTGACCACATGAACAGTCAATTATCACAGTCAATTATAACAGTCTGTTATCTCAGGGCGGGTGCAGCTTAGTTGTGAAATTCTAGACAAGCATTCATTACAGGCGAATTAAGGGCTAAACTGTCATTTGTAAGCTATAACTTTCAAGGAATCTATACCTCACTCTAATACACTGTGTGCATCAATTATTTGGCACATATATGATCTGCAAATGTGAATTGCATTTGTATAATTTGTACAACATGAGGTGGTGAGAATACACCATGGAGGGGGACCATAGTCCATCACAGGCACCATGCTCACATATTCACACATTGAAGACAATTTAGCATGGTGGTGGTGGGGAGGGGTAGGGGGTTTGAGCTCGGTGTTAACGCAATAACTGCTGTGCCACTGTACATTAGTTTGGTCTAAACTCATATAAATGGTACTGTCTTGACACTGTAGACTTTACAGTACATTTCAGGTTCTAAAGTAATCATGAAGAATACGTTTTAATAACAACAATAATTTTTTTGAGACATGACTGCATTTTTAGTTTTAGAATAAATTTTATTAGATTTTTAATTATATTTAGTACATTAATGTATGTGATTTTTGTATAAGCATTTAACAATGAAAATAAACCTGTTTTTTGTGTGTCATCTTTTTAATCTATGTATTTTCCTGCATCATTTTAGGTGAAGTGCTTCAGATAGGCGAAAACATTCTTTAAAAGCTTTATAGTGTTAAAAGAAAAAACTAAACAAGTGTCAACATGGGCTGATTCTAAAGATATTGTAAAAGAAAAGGGTGTCATACCACATCAAACATGTTTATATTTCACAATTGTGAAACAATAGCCTAATGATTTATAGGCTCATTATCCACCACCATCCAGTAGGTGATGGGCTCCGCTAATGTCTCAGGGAGTTTTTTTTTTCTTGCAACTGTTGCCATCATGCTAACTACTAAGCCACCATGCCGTGTGTGTGTGTGTGTGTGTGTGTGTGTGTGTGTGTGTGTGTGTGAATATTTATTTATTATTATTTATTTAAAAAAATTTCAGATTTTTTTTTTTTATATCAAATATAACTACACAACATGTAGGCTTAGTGGTTAATACTGTCATATCACACCATCAGGGCTAGGGGCTTGATACTTGAATCTTCTGGTCTGTGCGCATGCATATTCTCCTTGTATTTTGTGGGTTTCCTCCAGGTACTCTGGTTTAATCTCATAATCCGTAGACATGCATTACAGGCCGACTGGGATTTCCAAACTGCCCTGTGTAATTGGGTGGGTAGGTGAGTGTATGTGCACCTGTGGATTGCCAGAAATGAGGTCCCCTATAACAGTGGCATAGAATCATAGGTCACTGCAACCAACTATCACACAGATAGATGGACTGATAGTATGGGAAGTCACTGATATGAGAAGGAAGCATTTAATGTTGTTTTTAAGGATGACAAAAAGTATGTGGAAGTAACGGCTAAAGCAGACGAAGAGTTCAAGACACAGAACAAGTCAAGACAAGATCAGGGAAGGTTTTGAGGGAGGTGAGGTGATAATGTAACCAACCTACTGGATTCCAACGACTGTTGCGAACAAATAATAATAATAATAATAATAATAAGATAGGTAACTCGAACAAAATAACACATAGACAGATATGTTATTGATAGATGGAAACTTTAATGTTGTAATGTTGGCTTAAAGAGATGGATAAACTCACCTCCATACAAATAAAATCAAGACCTATAATAACAAGCACACGTTTATGCAGGGCATTTATGCAAAATACAACTGCATGAAAGAGGTTTGCATACAATTACACTTCCATCCAACATCTAACAATGGAATATTCTAGAGAATGTTTTAACAGCTTGACCCTGCCCAGCTGGTGCGAGCAGACAGGGTAGCTTCGATTTTCTGCACATTTCGCTATTACAGTGCCAGTTTTTTTTTTTCTTTATTATTTCCCCCCCTCTCTGTAAAAATGACCCTCGCACGTATGGTATGGTAGCACTGTCAGTCATGCCGAGGATCTGGAGCTGTCAGCGTTCACACGCATCACCGCCCTGCGTAACAACAGTGCAAAGTTTGCTGCTGAACTTTCCCCAGTCCCACACGGGACTACTGCAGGACTTTTCCCTTGTGGTGCCTCTGGGAACCTTTGCCCGTTATTCGGATGATTTAACAGGGAATTCGTGCTAGTTTTGGCTCGTTTCCAGCCTCTCCGAACCACAAAAGGACGGCTCGGGGAAAGTGAGTGGAGAAGGAAGCGGTAGCGGCGAGTGGAGTGAAGTGGAGTCGCGTCTCCTCGCTGCTCGTGCGGCTACACACGCTTCAACAACGCCGCGCAGCTCGCCGGACTTCACCGCTGCACTTTAATATTCCTGCTTTTTTGTTGTTGTTTGTTTTATGTTGTCTGAACTGTTTTAATTCTGCGAAAGAAAAAAAAAATGGCTAGAATGCTGAGCAAGGACGTGCCGGATATCGAGGTAGAAACACTCCTCCTCTCTGCTCATTGCTTGAAAACATTTCGCCATGTTTATTTTTTTTCTCTTCCACACGCAGTTTGTACGCCTGAGAGAAGCGTCGCGTGTTACCGCCGTGCTTTAATTCCTCTCGCCATTCCTAACGTGCTGCAGTAATACCTGTCTCCCTTCTTCTTCTTCTTCTGCATAAACACAGGGATTCTTCTGTTTCGTTTATCACGCTTCATATTTATCGCTTAAAAATCAAACGTGATGCTCGGAACTCGCTTTGCATTGTAGCTATTCACAAACAACAACAACTACGAAAAGTTAGCAAAACTTGGTGACCCAGCTATGTGTAAGAATGTAACTGTCTCAGATTATTTGCAGTTCTTTTCATGCATGTGTTTCCTTAGACAAAAAGGGTCTGTGATGCAACATATGTTTTTTTTTAATTATTTAAAAAAATGTTTTAATAAAACCTGTTTTTTTGCAATCTTTGTGCAGCGATTCGTAATAAATCTGAAATTATTCTTAGCTCAGGCAGCTCTCTCATCTTTTAATAAAGCCCTTTTTACCCAGTATTTTAAGTTTCATTTTTTATTATTATTATTCCCTCTTATATTATATTATATTATATTATATTATATTATATTATAAAAAGACGATTTATATTTAAAAAAAGCCATTTTAAATACAATAATAACAAAAAATATTACATTTTTTATTTGCCATGCTTGGTGTTATTCAGTTCCTGTAAACTAATGCATTCTTGCAGTCTAGAACTATTTGCCCTGCAGACCTCTTGAGTCATGTGAGTCATGTGCTTCTTGCTTTGCCTACTGAGACTTTTAAAAGTAGATGGGAAAATCCAACCCATGCCTGTAAGTCAGCACACACCATTCTGCATTACAGGAACACACAGATATCTTGGCAAGAAATACCTTGTAATTTAATTAACGACTGTAAGCTGGACCGAATTCAAGCCCATGGTGCATTGCATGTCACTGTAAAGTCTGCGTCAGCAACTATCGCTCAGAAAGTTTATGATTAACTAACAAGGCCAACGTACAGTAGAGCTTCCGAATGATACGCACATGGTACTTTGACTTATGTTTTTTAACTAATATTCCTTCAGTCAGGTTTCATATTTGATGAAAAACACTTTTTTTTTTTTTAAACAGCATTGAAGATTTTGTGAAGCCAATATTTACTAGCTGAGGTTGTGGACCTTGAATGAATTTTTTACCACCTTGCCCAGCATTAAAAAAAAAAGATACACACTGATTATGGAACCGAAATAAAACATTTATTTCTTACTCTATTATTATCTGGTTATCATATTTTTAATTATATGAAAGATGAAAAATATTCAACATGGATTATCTTAATAAAAAGGATGAATCCTTTGAAGGTGCATGCATTCCAGAGAAGACCACAGCAGCTGTTGACATAAAACTCATTAGAGCTATGAAGGAAAACACAAAACCACTGAAGAGATTTCAGACTGTCTGTAAACTGCAGGGGTGAAAGTAATTCGCTCTTAAAAAAAACTGAAAGGAGAAATATGGAGACTACATTGCAAGATGCAACCCAGTAGTTATGTTGTAAGTGTGCTTCTGTGGACTCTAGATAAGCACTAAGGGCAGCGAGAATCACCTGAATAACTTTTTTGTGCATGTGCTTATGCATTCTGTGAGCCGTGGCATCACGCTGCCCCTTCAGCCTCATCCCTCGAGCGAGTTAGTGTTTATGCTGTTCTTGTTGAAATTGGCTGCATCTCAGTCTATGATATTTGGTGTTTAGTTGCAGGCTAATAACCCATTTCTGATATGTCTTAATTGCAATGGGCCTTTAGAGAATACTGCTGCAGCTGTGGTGACAAGTTCTAGCATATTTAGCAAGATCTGGTACCACATGGTACATTCTGTCATATGGTACAGTGACAGGGTGGCTAGTATTATCAATGATTCCTGCTTAAAACCAATAAATTGTGATGTTCTTAAGGTTTACTGAGTTTTTTTTTTAGCCTTTATTGTTGGAGAGAGAACCTTAAGGTGTGTGAGGATGGTGGATGTGTCCCAGGTGGCCTTCTTGTTGGTGGATCCACCTAGGAACTGCTCATTCATTTATGGCAGTGTCTTTGTGTACCTCTGGCCAGGTCAGACTGCAAGCATCTCAAACACTCTCATATTGCTAGATCGAAGGGTAGGGCATTGAATTGGATTTTGTATCCATTGGATGGTAAATCTCCAAAGGGCATCTGTGCTCTGGAGCAATGGAGAAATGTATCATGTAGATCCACTGACCTGACACAGGCTGCTTATTTGAGAAATGATGGCAGTACTGAAAAATGTAGCACTGTGACATTTGTAATATTGCAACCGTCCATATTTTTTCCACCTTGGAAATATGGATTTAATGTAGTTGTTTTTGGCTGTAAAACTATCCACTGACAGGTCCAGTACTTTGTTGCTACCAGGCTTTATAGGATTCTTTAGTGTTAGAAGTGTTGGTGCTGATGAGGAAATCATGACCCATGAGTTAACCTTGGAACCTTGGACTGTGACAATGTTCATTTATGCTCACACAGATCAGACAGAAGGTTGTCAAATGGCTGGTGTTTTTGGTTGTGTTGGTTTCTAGTTGGTGTCTTGGTTTCCTAAAACTTGTGCTCTACTCTCGAGGGCTTCTTCAGCCAAGACCCGTAAAGCAGTGGTGTATTGTAAAGAAGTAAAATTTCTTTGTTATTGTACTTAATTAGAAATGTAACATATCTGTAGTTTACTTCATTATTTATATTTCTGTCAACTTTTACTTTTACTTCAATACATTTCTGCTATAAAAAGGGTACTTTTACTCCTGTACATTTGTCCAAAGCACCTCCATTATTTGTTATTGCACCAATTTGAGTTGTAATGCCTGTCTTTTGCCAACCTCCTACCAAAGTAATTTTTTTGGTAAGATACTTCTGCTCAAGTACAGTACCGCTTTCAAGCACTTTATACAAGACTGCTGAAAGTGACCCTGGCAAATAGAGCAGGTTTCCCAAGGCTGATTTACATGTGTCTGGCAGAAGACATTTTTAAGATGGTCAATGAAATGAATACATAGCAAGTTTATGTCTTTGGCATCCAGTGGGCTTAGATCTTGTCTGCATGACATAAATTCTGCATCAGCGGAAGTTAGCTAACCTGGTGGGTAATCACAAGGAGTGCACATTATGGTGGGGAAAACTGGTGAAATATATTGGCAGAATAAAATCACAGGTTTAGTGTTTGGACAGCGGTGTGGAAATAGAACTCCCAATAAAACCGCCAAGAAAAAAGACTACCAGACACAGTTTATCAGAAAATTTAAGAAAAATAGCTTTCAACAAAGCATTAAGCCCAATATTGTGTAGGTTCCCCTCGGTGCATGAGTCCACAAGACCTCTGGTGAAACTAGATACATTTTTGTACATCTTTTATTTACACTTCATCTGCTCCAAACCTTCAGGTTATTAAACATTATGGAATGGAATTCCAAGGATGGAATTAATCTGCTGATTTGAAATTCAAATGAACCCAAGTTTGGTTTGTTGAAACACCATATTTTCAGTTAAATATTCTTGGACTTATGGTCAGGTTATCTCACTTACCCCTTGAGGTCGTAGACCTATAGTTCAACATATGAGGCTTTTGTAACATTTGCTTTAGATAGATTTATGCTAACAATTTTTTTTTCTTTTTTAGTAACCGTAGTGTTTGAAAATGTACTGGTGCAATTTTGAAAAAAAGCAAGTCAAAAGAAAGCAAGGTCACATCACAAGACTTTATAATTGTCCTATTATTTTAACCACTGAATTGATTTACAAATTATTTTTTACGGTATCCATGATGAAGCAATTACTGCGCTCAGTAACTGCAGGGCTTTACATACATTGATTGTGACAGGACGACTTAATTTTAAGTTCCTAAGTCTACATTCTGTTTATTGGAGGTTGTGTTTTGTGTATCTGGCTATGCCATATGATTGAAATGTGAACCAGTCTGCAAAAACTCAGCTAAAGTAAAAAAAAAAAATTGTGATTCACTATTTTCTGTGGAAAATCATCCTACATATCATTTTACATAGAAAACAGTGAATCACAAAAATGACTTTAGCTGGGTTTTCACAGACACACAAATCACAAATGATAGTTTAGAAATATACTTCCACTGAGTTTTATTTCCTTATAAGATTTGTTTGTTTAGGAGGGTATATGGATTTTAGTGATATTACTATAATATCTTCATTATTTATTTTGAAGTCAGTACATAATTTAAATGTAATGAACAATATTTGGTGCGCTATACTTTTTAAATTTACTTTAGGTTGAAGAAAACATTGGATTCTATGTATCAAAAGTAATGGGACCTCAACACATGTTGTTAGGTACTACATAAGATATGCAGCGTCTCTTGCAGGTTTATATAATATATAATTATTTTGTTGTGGTGCTAGATACATTATGTTCTCCTTTCTGTCCCATAACTCGGTAAAAGATGGCATGAGTCCTTTTATAACCTTTCATGTTGGAAATGTATGTAAGGCAGTAAACCTAAATCTTTGGTCATGATCATAGCTTATAGACCCTTGAATGTTTTTCGGTAGATTTTCATGGCAGGTTCGGATCCAGCAATGTTATCTATTGATAAAGACATGATTGGCTATGGCTTAGTAACATCACAACCTAAATGCGGACAATTAAATAGTTAAGTCAATATTGGATTTATTTCATTTGTTTTTTTGTCACCATTGTCAGAACCAAATTAGAATCATTTGAATATTAAACATCGCTTTTCATTTGAAACCAGTACAATTTTCTGATCTTTAACAATGAGCCTCAGCACCTTCTTAAACAGCCAACAGTGAAAACTCTGCCCTTATAAATGCAATTATATGTGTGCCATTTAAACCAATTGCACATGGTTTTTCACCTTTACAGTTAGGTTCATTAGGAAGTGTAATGGTGTTGGTTTCACTGGAGATAGTGGGAAGTGTTTATCACTTGTCCACATAGCAAGGCTTTCTGCAGGTTAATATGAGTAAAGATGGCCCTGGCTTCATGCTGGGGGGCTCTAATGCAACCTTTATGGAGAGCAGAGGGAAGTAAGTCAAGCCTTTCATTAGCATCTTTATTCAGGGAGTAATGACAACAGTGACGTGACCTTCGGCTCCCCACTGCACTTAAGACTGGGACTAAATGACTCCTGTCTGCCATTGAAAATGGCTTTCTAAATCTCATAATAATTGCCATCTCTGGAGCAATTAAAGCCTCCATTTTTCTGCAGTCCTGTCAGATGTCTTATTTTAATATCCACCCGCACTACTGAAAGCGCTAAATGTGGGGCCCTTTTGTGTGTTTGTGTGTGTGTAGATTAATTAAAATCCTCCTGGATCGCCATTAGAGTTCATTAAAAAACCCACAGCAATACAGCATTTAAACAAAGAGGTACAACTCCTCTGGCAGCCCCCAGTGCCACTCCAAGGCTGTTTTCACAGTAGATGGCTAGAACAGTGACGGCAGATTGCTCTAGAATAAAATCAAATGTAATAGTAAGGAAATTTTTTGCCCACTCAGATGGTTTTCCTGTCGCTGATAATAACACAAAGTATGCCATAACTGTTTTGTATTTACACAAGCTGTATTTCTGTCATCATATTGATCTAGTTTAAAATGGATATTTATTACACATTTTATTTGTTGTATATGTGCATTAAACTGGCTATTGGACCCATTTTGCTGTCATGAACATAAAACAATCTGTGATTTGATATTAGTATGCTTAGAGAGTGTGTATGTACTTTGATAACCAACGGCCATTTTGAGCGTCGTCAATAAGACGACAAAGTTTAGTCTCATAGTAAGACCTCATGTGATGACGCTCCTCTAAAAGCCATTAATAGGAGGACAGAGTACAGTAGGATGACATGAAACTCTCAGGAGACCTGTTAAAACCGTAGTGCGAATGGTGGAATGTAAACATTGAATTCATTTATAAATATTAATTTCCTCATTAATTACTATGATATTAACAGCCGACATGCCTAACTTTTAGTACAATGAGTTAGAAAGCTACCAAACATGGTAGTTAGTAAATACATCTTATTCAAAATTCACATTTAAACAATGTTCATTGACCAAAATGCTGTATAAAGAGCAACATACAATAAATATTTTCATTATTTATTGTACTTCACTGCACAATAATAGGACAACAATAGGACAATAAAATATACAGTGCATATACTATGCGCATGCTAACGGATTGAAAAAATGCATATTAGCACATTTTGAAGAATCAGCATTCTATGTTATTGAATGGCTCAAAACCCATCTCCCTTGCTTTTTTGCAACAACCCTGTTTTCTCCACAAGCCCGATCATTCTGAATGATGACGTAAGTAGAACATGGCCATTTGTTTTTAGCGCAGGTCCACCACTTTATCATATAATGTGACATGGAGAAAACATTATCGCTGTTATAGACTGTTATAAAACTCAGCAAAGATTTTATTGGGATCATCTCGTCGTAATAGCCCTAAAAGACTGTTGTAACTGTTTAGTATAAAACCAATGTTAGGAATAGTTAACTCTTAAATTGCGAATACATGCACAAGGTCTGGTCATGATCTCAAGTGCGTAACTAATACATGGCTTGGTGATTTTCAGCCGATGTTTGCTAAATCTATCTGATATGGAGCTGGACCTGGTGCCAGATTGCCATAATGACTCTATGCGCCCCACCTGGCTATTGGTGTACACGGCAACACATGACATGGCACAGAAAGGTGGTAGAAGCGTGAATGCACCCTTGGCAGAGTTCAGTCAGAATGCTCTTTTAATCATTCAGAGCTGCTGAGATGAGCCAGTGCCCTGTCACAGAGTCACGTTTGCTGATAAATGAAAGCATGTGAGGAGACAGGGTCATGGAGCCAGTGCAGACTCACTGGCTACTAGTCCACAGCAGAGTGCATTGCCTAGTCATCATACACGCTGGCATACACTCAGCTGATCACAAGACTCTTTTGTTTTATGCAATCTCAATTGGCAAACTCAGTCAATGAATTTCCTAGCCTAGGGAGCTTCACTTCAGCCTGCTTGGTTACACACCCATGGCATGTCTTGCAAATTGAGCCTGTTTCTGTTCCATATTCTCTCTCTCTCTCTCTCTCTCTCTCTCTCTCTCTCTCTCTCTCTCTCTGCTCCAAGGAGAGCAAATAAAGCCTTGGTCATCAAGCCATGATTTCTTTACAGTTCATTTACCTTCTGCTTCTGTGCTAATTGTTTTTCAAGGCTCAACATGGCTAGGGACCATTTCAAAGGCCAAATAATGAGGCTTTGGCACATTGGCCAGGACCAAATCAAACTGGCTTACAGAGTGTCTGGTTTGTTCCAGCGTTCTTCTGTGAGTGGCTGCTGGCAGTGGGGAGGGGTCACAGTCCTATGGGCTGCAATTTAAGCCTTAAAATACTGTCTAGTGAGCTCACTGATACCAGGAAATAGATCACAACTGATGCATATGATGTAACTGGTTTTTCTAAACTCCTTCTGCATGGCTCTAAAGAGGAACAGCAGATGGTTAGAGTCTTCCTTTTTTTTTTTTGTTAACCCTTTCATGTTAACACCTCATTATGATGCCACTAGAGACAACACTGACAATTTCGCCATAACAAATTGATTTTCGCACATTGTGCGGATATGTCAGGGCTTTAGTACAACTATTCATGCTAATTATTATTCATCCACCTTATCTTGTGCCATATGCTATTTATATGGCCTTAGTTTTCTTAGATTTTTCCTGCACTGATTAGTGTCACCTATGGAGGAGAGGCAGGATGCAATGCAGATGACTGTTTATTAGAATAGAGTTTAAACAAACCATGAGGTACAAATATGAACATGAAAACTATAATTATGGTTAGGAAGGAATGTTAATGACAATGCCCACCAACATAATATATGAGCAGGGAACAAAACAGCAAACTCAACAAACTCAAGACAAAAGGCATCTAAGACAAGCACTATATATAGACAGACTAATTAGACAACACAAGTGCATGCAGTTAGGACAATGTGTGAAGTGCATGATGGGAACTGAAGTTTTTCATTTTGAAACACAAAACACAAAACCAGACAAATACAAGAAGATCATGACAATTGGTAGGGAGAAGAACTGATGTATTTTTTTTTTTTTTTCATTTCAAAGTATATATTGGATATAAAATTATGCATTGTGGGAGGAAAAAATGTTAGCTGTAGAGCCGTTTAAAAAAACTTGCTACTTCCTGTTTAGATCAGCAACTTTCTTTTTCCTTCAGGTTGAAAGCTCAACTATTTTGAAGAGAGTAATAACATATGATGCTTCTTCTGTGATACTGTATCTTATACTGTCTTTTATATTGTTAACCATTCATGAGAACGGCAACTGCATAATTAGTGCATAATTAAATCCATTTAACGTCATTAAACTTGTGATCAATTATGCACTACTGCCCATATTGTACTGATATGATGATTAAGTGTATATTTAGCACTGACATTGCTTTGAATAGATGGTTTGTAAGGACACACAGGATAATGTCAATAACTTGAATGTTGACGAATGTATAACATACTGTAGTTCTTATTATAAGATTGCACTAAAACAATTTTAAGATTATTAAGGATATAATTCAAAATAATGATTTAAAGTTGGAAATTTTGGCCTGTTGTTTTGCTCAATCATGTTTAATAAGAGCAGTAATAAATGTTTGAAAGATCTGTTTCAAGTCAGGTTTAAGCTTGAAATGAGTAGAAATGACTGATGTCTTGATGAGGTTATGTTAATCCCAATTTGTTTGTTTGTGCATAACATTGGGTGTCCAAATCCAGTTTCTATACACCCAAGTGACTAACATATACTATAACTTACTGCGGCCCTTAGGTGCAAAAATGTTAGAAATATGCGAGGGTTGGGCAATTTTTGATACTTTTCTACTCTCCTAAATTATAACCTGGTATACAGTATTATGGATGTGTTCCTGCATGTAGACCATTCCTTTTGTTGTTATGTTTTCTTGAACAACCAATAATTAATTAATCAAATCTATGAGTACTTAGAAAAATGTGTATGAATTTCATCCAGATTATGCAGATATTATTTCTATGTGAAATAGAGCTTTCATTCCAGTGCGAGAATTAGGGCCACCATAAAAAAGTAATTTCAGTTATTTTTATTATTATTTAAAACTTTTTAATATTTTTTTTGAAAAATTAAATGTACATGGGCGTAGTGCTGCCGGAGCGCATCTACAGAAGAGGATTAATCCCACCATAAACATTTATTTACTTTCTGACTTTTTTTTTCTTCAGGATTCCGACTTTACTGTAAACCTTAAAAGGTTTTTATCTCAGATTAAAGTCAGAATTCCAAGTTTAAAGTCCAAATTCTGAGGGGGAAAAAATCAGAAAGTAAATCAATTTTTATGGTGGGCTTAATCCTCTTCTGTAGATGCGCTCCGGCAGCACTACGCCCATGTTAATTTCAGATTATCCCTTTGCACAAAGATAACCTGCTATGCTTGTGTAGGAGTTTGAGGAGTGGCGGGTTTTTTTTTTTTTTATATATTTTTTTTAGTAGCATTCACATTTTTACTTACTGAGTGTACAGAGAGGCCTAAACACCCAAGTCTACAACATATTCCCTACCCTCAGACTTCTAACTGACCAGATTTTACTGAACCTCCGGATGATAGCTTCACTCACTGTTACACACTCGCATGCACGTGCACAAACACACAAGACTATTCACATTCATGCACGCATGCATGCACGCTTGTGCGTTTGTCATTAATAAATCGAAAAATGTTGTTTAAAATATTAATCGCTTTTGATACAATGTCTACAAAGAGCAATTTCTAAATCCCGCTGTTTGTTTTTGCAGGATTTTCTGACTGTGTCATCCTTTTTATAAAAAAACGCACATTACACATCAGATGTCTTTATGATAGTAGTTTAAGGGATGCCGTCGCTGTTTTTAAATACCGAGGTACCTTCTTACTGCCCGACCCTAATACATACTAGTCCTTATTAAACATCATATTCTCATAATAAGTCACTTACAGTATTATTAGAAGCAATAATGCTTTTCTGAATGACTTGGTGAGTTTTCAGCATCGGTATACTCATATTAATGCAGTGCAACTTTTACCGGAAGTCTCAGACAATGTAATAAGAATGTCCTTAGCATGAATAAAAGCATCAGTTGATTCCTTTAGGCTCATATTTCCTCTGCATTCTCTCACAGATTGATGCACGATGTAGTCAAAAACATGCATGCGATGTTCAGCAGCGATTCATTCAGTTTTCAGTTCATTTTAATGGAGTGCTGATGTTTTTGGCTTGACTATAATTGTTTTTTATTTATATGTTTTAATTTGGATTTTCGGCCACCATAGTAATCCCAACATTCCCTGCAATGAGTGTCCTAGCAGTAGCTTCATTAAATGACAAGATAAATAAAGAACTGAATAGAGACGAGAACACTTCTTGTCCAAAAAAGGGAAATTAAAACAAAACAAATCGATTTATTGGAAAACATAGACTTATAGTGAGAATTCACCTAGCAGTGTATTAAAGCAACATAATAATGGCAGGCATGTGATAATTTCATATGAAGTCTGATCTGTATAGTATCTTGTGCTCTGATGCGATATAGAGTCAGATGATATTTTTATCACCTGTGTGTCTCGTATCGTGTGGTTGAGTTTCTAATCATAAACCGACTGACTGATATCCAGCGCCTATATTTAATACCGCTGACCTGCGGGCCAACGCTTTATTTCACTAACAGACGATCGATATGTGGAAATTCCTCTATTGATCCCTGCAGAAGACGGAGTGCGCAGATTGCCAGCGCATGTTTAACTATTCCTCACCTCTGAGCCGTAAATAATTTCCTTTCTTAAGCGGCGGATTAATGCAGGAAAGAGTTAAGTTTTAGCTACACACTCGTTTCGCATGTTAAGTGCGTGGAGGCCTCGTGCATACCAAGTTGTCGAGGGTCTGTCTGGTTGAGGGGATGAGGAAGGTCAAGGTAATTTATTGCACAATATGGTGCTGCTATTGATTAGACAGAGAAAGGGCAAGCCCAACTGCTTTGCTAATAGCCATATGAATGTTTCAAGCTTGTGTTCCCGTCTCGAAAATTGAAAGGATGCTACATTCGACATCTGCAGTCGACCTAGTTGATATTAGCATGTTGTCAAGTTATCAGGCTCCTGGTTCGATGGTTTGTTACGCATGTAACAGCTTTATGTACGTAGTTTACATTGGGCTGACTATTTCTTACGACGCTGCTTGGTGCCGCCTGCGTCTGGACTCTCCACTTCCTCCCATTAATTACCACTAGCAGCTAAATTTGATTTGCCATTTCCTTCTGTCCATCATACACTTCCTCCCTATCTGATTTCCTCAGAGGGGCTCGGGTTTGCATGCCTTGGCTAGGGCCTAGGCGCTTATTGATCTCCCATCTGCTCGGGCCTGGGTGATCACTGAAGAGTGATAGAGCAAGACGCTGCCACTCCCCATGGAACCATCCAGCACACACAGATGGTCCCTGTGCAAAGCACCCGCATCCCCAGTGCTGATGCGGCCTAGTCCGACCAAAAAGGTCACGCAAACAGCAGGGAGATTGGGCTGTTTTGTGTTTTAAATAATGTTTGATCACACACAAAAGTCTCTGCTAGGAATCGTCAAAGAGTTCTCAATAACTGGGGGGGGGGGGGGAATCTATGCTCGTTGTAGACAGTGCATGTTTCTGACATTTATTAACTGCCATGCAGCAGAGAGAGCACCTGGGGAAAGGAAAGTCTGCATGTTTGTGTAAGAGAAAGGCCAACACCGAGAGCAGTGAGAGCAATGAGCGCGCGCCGTACGATTTTATACTACAAGCGTTGTTCTCTGTTCAGGTGCACAGCCAGTGAAATAACACTAACGCCCTCCAGTACAGGCAGTATTGATTAAAGCGTATGGATGTACACCCTGTCCTGTGTGACGTATCGATCTCATCGCTGACCATGCATAATGTCTGACAGCGCGACATGCTCATTAAATAAGCCATATACCTTCGTTTTCTTATTAGCACATTTTAAGCAGATTATCATATCCATCGCATTCTCAGGATCTCGGCGCACATCACATCCACAGTTTATTCATAACCGAACCATAGTATTTAGCTCCTTCCTTTCTCTTTTCTTTTCTTTTCCTTTTTTTTTTTATTAAGAAGAACTGTATAAAGCAGTCTTGTGACATTACGGCGTGTTATTCTTCTGCTGATTTAAAGCACGCTGTAGCAAAGACAGATTAAGCTCTGTCAAACATCATTAGTGCTTCCTTTAACCTGGTTGCAACATGAATCTGTTTCTCTTGTACATTTTCCACTTGAGGAGAGTGGGTCAATACCGGGCTGAATGCAAGGCTCTCGGGGAGCCAGAAAAACAAAGGTGATTCTACAAAATGTGTTCACTTAAATCCTCCGCTATACACAGGATTTACAGAAAACGTTTAGAGAAAGACGTGCTTAATATCTCATAGCAGCCAGGTCAGCATCTGTTGCCTTCTTGTTTCTGTTGTGACCAGAATATATAAGTGGAGCGTTTTTGCACTATTCTTCACGAACTGCTGACAGCCATGCAGCTGAAAACCAATAAGACAAATAAGCCAGGTAATAATAAGCCATAAAGATCATATAAAGGATGAGGGCAATTCTAGTTTTCTTACCTACATCACGTATTAAAAGATTCTTGTGCGGCTCTGACGAGTGCACATTACGGTTTACTGCTGAAGAGCTTCGGCCTAAGCGACACTGCGGCGTTCCTCAATAGTGCGATAGTAATGTGCATAGTACTGGGATTGTCCTAAATGATAATTAGTATTGTGACTGAATGCAAAAGTTGTATGATACAATATTAATAAGGGAAGTAGAAAATGAATAAATAGACACTCTGCAGCAAGACAGATAGAGTTCCAGAGTTTTACATGTCCTCTGCTTGTTGTGCGAGTTTCTTAAGGATTGTCTCTAAGGGTGAATGTTTGAGTTCCTGGTGAAATGTGATGGACTGGCATCCCAGAGTGTAGCCGATTGTTAGCACCAATAAGGTCTAGCTGTTTAAGACTGCATGTATCATACGGACAAAAAGAATATGATGAAAGAAAAAAGCATCCACTGAGGGTGGAGAGAAAGAGAGTGCAGGGTTTTGTAACATGGCAAACCGTTTCTTTACGTCTCAGATTCTCATACTTTCTATGCAATTTATTAAAACTAGGCGTATAGCACTACACGTATCGGTACAGGACGTTCTGTTCACTGCATGCTTCATTCGAGTGAATACAGTCTAGTTTTAACTAGTGATGGAGGATTTTCTCCCTTAAGTCAGTTCATTCTAATTAATGTTTTAATATGAGTTTCAAGATGTTTTAATAAACATTGTACATGTATATACATATTTAGTTTTTAATTAAAACATTCCTGAATGCTGTTTAAAAGTTGACACCAATACAAAGGAAAAACTCGGCAAAGTGCTCGCCCTATCATCCGGAGATCGCTAGTTCGATTCCCGGGTGATGCTGTAACCTCTCGCAGCCGGAGGTCTAGAGAGAGCTGATTGGCCGAGCTCTCTCGGAGGGGAGGGATAAGAGGTACTTAGTGCTCCCACATTAATCACGGCTTTACAGCCAATCAGGGGCGTCCGTGAGCTCACGCAAGCGGAAGGAGCGGATAGCGCTGTCCTCCCAGTGTGTTATGCCGCCCACAACGGTGCGTGAGCGAGCAGTTCGAAAAGATGCGGTCGGCTGGCGTCACGTGGTTTGGAGGAAACATGATAGTCTTCGGCCCCTGAGTGGTAGTAGTAGCCTTAATGTGGGAGCCCCCTAGTGACGGGGAGGATTGGATATGACTAAATTAGGGAGAAAATCACCTTTATATAAAATATAAAAGCTAATCGGCTTTGCGGAGTTCATCAGATAAAGTGCTAAACTGGATGCCTTTATGTTAACAGCATGCTAGGCAGCTAACTTGGGTCAGTGATGTACGTATTCTTTCTCAAACAGCGAACCGTCTAGTCAGTTTTAAGTTTTACTTAAAAACAAATGAAAATGTCTAGTATTTTGATCTTAAGCTAACACTTGTATATACAATAAAACTGTATTTAGTAAAATATAAGAAGTTTTATTTGGTTTATTTCTGATGCCATGATGAATCGATGTCACTCCATCAAGAACCTGAAATAGTAAAAATAGAGTGTGAGTGAGAGTGTGAGTGTGTGAACCCTGTGATGGATTGGCATCCTGTCCAGGGTGTACCCTGCCTCGTGTCCTAAGTCTCCTGGGATAGGCCCCCCGTGACCCTCTATACAGGACAAAGCGGTATAGACGATGAGTGAGTGAGCGCTGTTACTCAACGTGCATAAGAAAGCTTTTGCCTTTATCTGCATTCCTTGTGTGTTTGGCAAAATATGGCCACATTTATCTATTAAAAAGTTTGTACAAGTTTATATCTTTGGAAGTCATTTCATAATAAATGCAATTTCATGTCTTTTTTTTCACTGTAACGAAAAAGAACGGTGACTTCAAAACCGAGGCATGTATTGAACTGTGCCATGCTATTTTATACATCATTGTCCATTTTATTATTATTCTTTTGTGTGGTTGTGTGTGTGTGTGTGTGTGTGTGTGTGTGTGTGTGTGTGTGTGTGTTGTCTCCTGCAGCTGTAGACTGATTATAGTCAGTGGAACCCAAGAGTGTCTTATTCCACTTTTCTGAACAACCATGCCATTACCTTTTCCAGTTTACCTAAAGGATCTGCCCAAAGAATATATTGGCTTATCCACACCGCATTATATGAAAATGGATAGGTAATGTAGTCCATAACACGCAATAAAACCTGTATTTTTATTGTTTCAATATGTAGTTCACGCGGCGCTTTAACTACATTTTATTAGGTGTGAAATTAAAGAATTAATAGGATGATGTCTGGCATTGCGTAAAGCAGGACATTTCATTTAGCATGAGATGTAGGTGGCCGGCGCGCTGCAGGAGAGAGGCAGGTTAGAGAACATCTACCTGGCCTTTTCAACGCCACATACCTCAATTCGAAATGGGCTTTTTCATCCAGCCTACTGTGAAAATATGAAAAGACAAAGCTTTATGTGTTGTCACATTGCCTGCGGGACACTAATTGAGGTTGGTTGCCGGTGGCCGGCTTGGGCAGGGGGTAAAATCGAAGGAAAAGATGGAAAACAGAATCTAAAAGATAATGTATAGCTTTGCTGGGTGCTCATGGGGAACAGTGCATTTATTTCGATACAGTGAACATCAGTGGGGATATGCAGAATAAACCCAGAATTGCAGAACTGCACAAAATGTAAATTACCTTGGCTTATAGAAACATGTGTAAAAAAAATCCACTGCATCTGTAATCAAGTATGGGCTTGCACACATATACCAATTATCTTTAGAGACACATACGTTCCTGTGTAAAGCGTCTCTCTGTCTTTTTCGTACTCTCGGCTGCACTCTTGCGTGATTGCCTCTCTTTGTACAGCAATTTGTGTTTGTGTGGACTGTGCAGTTAATACAGTGACAAGTGACATGATTATAGATGCATGTCTTATGAGCACTTGGTCTGGACAGCAAGTGGAGGGCATGCCTGATTATAATGGAGGGTTACGTGTCTTAGCTGTTTGCTGTCAAGACGATAGAATGTGCATTATGATAACACGTTGTCTCTTTGGGCGTGGCCAGAGACAGGTCTGGTAGGTAGGGGGTCGCCCGAGGTACGCTCTAACCCAGAAAAGAGACTCATTAGAACCTGAGGGCTGCGACTGGAACTTACAATAAGCTCTCAAATATTTCCCTCCTGATGCAAAAAAAAAAAAAAAATGCATTGCTCTCATCATTTTACTGTAAGGATGCGTAACACCACTAGAACTGAGTGTTCTGCTTTAGTTACGTTTTTTCTTTGGTTTAAAGTAAAAATAAAGCATATGTTAAAGTCTGAAGGATTTTTTTGTAATTATTCTAATAAATAATATAATGATAAAATAATAAACTCACTGAAACTGTGTAGAACAAGATAAGCAGGTGATGATCTTTGGCAGTTCAGTTTAGTTGAGACTGTGCGCATTGTAGCCTCAAATGATTGTTTTTGGCTAAAGGAAACGGAACCTGATATGGTCTTCTGCTGTTGTAGGCCATCTGCCTCAAGGTTTGATGTCTCAAGGTTTGATTTCAAGATGCGTTCCTGCTCACCATGGTTGTAAAGAATAACCTTTTGAGTTAACGTACAGCTCTAAGCAGTCTCGTCATTCTCCTACTCAACAAGGCATTTCCGGTGGCTAAACTGCGTCTCCCTGCATAGCCTTTGTTTTCGTTTCATGCACTGTGCCGCTGATTGCATAATTACACGAATGTGACAGTGTACATGTGAGCCTAATAAAGTGGCTAGCGAGTGTATGTTTGAATAGGGTAGGAAATTGCTTGCTATAGTCTCCTAGTGATGAGGAAAAGGACTGTGATTAATGAAGCGGGAGCACCTGCAGGCCATATTTTGAATCAAATTTTGGATAAGTGAAGATATCAAGGTCACCGTGAAGGCCAATTCTTTCAGTTCTGCCCAGAGTGAACGGAGTTTGAAAAGGAAAACATTTGGATTTGGCTGAACAGCAGCGCTGTGAGACCTTGAACTGTGTGACTCCTGTATGTTTGCAGCTCCGAGTGCAGAATTCAGCCTTTAAAAATATTTTAAAGTTAAAGCCATTTTAATATTTTAGCCGCTTTTGCATAAATGCCGAATTTGTACAATGATTGCTATTTTGCAAACCTTCCCTAATAACCTTCCTCGTCTTTTTTTGTGTGTGTAGAATATCCTTGCCCTCAATCCGAGGGTGAAGAGCCATGCTGTGCTCCACTCCACTGCAGCCAAGAAAACGGAGAAAAAGCACTGGAAGAGGAACACAGAGAAATGCAGTGATGTAAGAGTCTCGCCTTTTGCCTTGAACCTTTGACTCCTAGCTGAAATCATGCCCTGTTGAATCCAGCGCACAAACATTCCCTGACCAGCCAGGAGGAGGTGTGCAGACTTTGGACTGTTTCCATATTTATATAGGTTGTGTTCTAGGAACCAGACCTTGCTTGGTGAGGTCATGTGATGAGACTGGTTTTAAACCTTTGATTTGTCTCTCAGCTAGGACCTCAGCTGTGTACTACATCGCCACCTCAGTCAACTTTTTTATGCACATGCGCACAGACCATATAAATGAGCATTTTTTTTATTTTTATTTAGATATAGAACCATAGATGGATGATTTAAACACATGTCGTTGTTAACACAAGTGCTTCGGTAAGAGGGACAATCAGATCACGGCACACACACATACACACAGTCTGTCAAACAGAATTATCTTAGAATTCCAGGCACATGCTGCCAAAGTCTCAGGAATATCTCTCAAGACCAGTGTTTGTTTTTTTTTGGCTGGTGGCCATGCTGATCGTCTGTCTTTTAAGGCAACTGAGACTTCAGCTTTTTAATGTAGACACGAAACAAGATGGAGTTATTTTGTTAGAGAGATTATCTTCCCATACCCTGTACCATTTCGAAATAAAACTCCCTCATTTATCATTCGAATCAGATGGGAATAGATCTACAAATCTGGAATAAATCATTATGTAAGCGTTTCTAAAGTATATGTCACATTTACAAATTGTACAAGTGAATGTCCACTATTTTGTGTTTAGTGACAGTACACATACGCTGATGTTAAGATCTTGCTCTGTTATAATGTACTGTAACGAACAAAACACAGCAGACATCTTGTTATAGGAAAATAATGAAATGGAGTTGATTATTTTCCAACAACAATATGTCCCGAAGTGTTTTATTCCTTATATACTGCAGGAATTTGACAGCAATTACCCGTCTTCCTTCGTTAAAAATGGCACATTATCTTGGTATGCTTTTATATGAGGGGCGTTCAAGTCAAACTGGGACTTTTGTTGTTCAGAATCACAGAACACAGTTAAGAGAGTGAAAATGACAATTATTTCTCTTTATAATTCCCTGTTACACTAATGCACTTATCCCAATGTTCAATTTGCATGGATAGAAAACGTTCTCTGTATGCCATGGCCATGATCGGACTGCCTGCTTCAGGAACGCCCAGGAACTCCCAGGAACTCCTTTAATGGCCCAAGCAGGTGGAAATTGCTTGGAGAGGTCAGGACTGTACAGTATGTGGGATAAGGCGTTAACTCCCAGTCTAGTAACTGTAATTTTCTTCCAAAACAGAATGCCTTTGGTAATCATTCCCGGATCATTTTTTTCATTAAAGAAAAGGGACACTATAGCAGGCAGTCCAGTCACAGCTCCAGCGTATTGACAAAACCTGATGTGGCTAGTGAAAGTGCATTAATGAAACAGGGGATTATATAGAGAAATAAAGGTAGTATTTTTTCTTCTGTTATTTTTTGCATAATCAAAAGTCCCGGTTTGACTTGAATGACCGTTCCCAAAACAAGTTAAGTCCAGTTATCAGTTACATTGTAACAGCTATAAACAGTTCTCTCCCCTTTTGAATTTTGATCAGACAAATAAGAAAAAAATATATATATATATACAGCTGTAAATATTAACTGATCATAGGAAAATCTTTAGTTTTTAAGATTCTTCATGGAAATCGCTGGTACACGAGAAGTCTTTCAAAATGCCTAATAAACATCTCCTTACAAACGGAATCACCGTGTCAACAATTACAGAAGTTTTTAATACATTTATGTGGAGCCTTTCCCTATAAGGACCCTGGATTAATTCTTATTATAGAAATGATAATGCATTGAATAAACTTATAATACAAACCAATTGACTTTGTTTGCTTGAAAACGAATCTACTCCAATTATAAAAATGAACTAAACCGCTGTATGGTATCAGCTATAAGATTTACTAGTAACGCATACTATTCTCCCTTTTCTTGCCTGTATATGTACAAACGACTGAAATAGTGGGAAAAACAGGTAGGAATGAAATGTGTTGTTATCTGCTGTAGCTATGAGAACACACAGTAAAACAGAGATTATTGCACGTAAAACGTTATTTTTCATGCTATACATTTCTCAGTGTCGATTCCCCAATACACCCAGTGTCCCAAGTCCTTTATCAGAATGCTGAGTCTGTGGCGCTAGTGACGATAATACAGTTTTCCAGTATTGATTGAGGTGAAGCAGATTTATCCTCTTCGTAAAGAAAAAGCAATGACCGTTTTATTGATCCTTAAAATAAGTTTTGTTGGGCCCAGAAGCGTCGTCATAATTGTTCTGTGGAATCTCCCGAATGCTGGAGGGGCTGTAAACTTTATTTTATAGGGAATCTATGAACAGTGACTGTCCATAGATTCCAAATGAGTTTGGGAGAAATATGGTGGCTATAGCCAGCTGTTATCTTCGTCTGTCAGGACTCAGGTGCTTAGGATTTTTCACTCCCCTCCTCCGGGCTCGGGGGCATGTCGTCAGCAAGGTAATTTTGAAACATTTCCCTGCAGGCGTCATCCTTTACAGAGCCCACTTTGAGTTGAAGCTATTAGCTGACCAGAGGCTTCTCAATATTTGTCTTTCTGCTTCAATAGCACAGGTTGGAGTCTGAGATAATCTAGCAAACACAAACTGGTACAAGTTCTGCAGCAGGTGCTGAGACGGGGAATGGAGACACACTTGACATGCCTTTCTTTTTTGGAATATAACCGCACTGTTTACTGATGGATTGGGTTGATTAATCTGCCGGTATGGTCTAATCCAATTTAATGAGCCTCCAGATTGCATTATGAGAGGCTTACCCCGAGCGGTGAGTGAAGGGCAGGTATGTTTGTGAGATGCAGGAGCTGATGTTTATTCTTCCTGCTCATGAACAGAAAGAGAATGACAAGGAAAGAGAATGAGTGTGGCTTCTCTGCCTTTAACTGTAAACTCTTAAATCTCTCCCAGCACAATCCCTCAGTGTGCTAGTGTTAGATACCTCCTGATAGAAAAGCCATCCATACAGGCCAGAGGATAAGTGTGTCACTTCCACAGCCACAGTGAGTTACTGTGTGTGTGTGTGTGTGTGTGTGTGTGTGTGTGTGTGTGTGTGTGTGTGTGTGTGCGTGTGTGTGTGTGCGTGTGTGTGTGTGTGTGTGTGTGTGTGTGTGTGTGTGTGTGCACTCTTTCTGTCCTTCCTCCTAATAGTCATCACTATGTTCTGTCTGATGCTGCAAGCTGCTTCTGGAAGATTTTTGTTTTATACATATGAAGAATTTGCTTCAATAAAAGCAAATAAATACGAATAATAATAATAATAATAATAATAATAATAATAATAAAAATCTCTGTATTTCTTCTGAGACATATTTTTTTAAAAAAATATGTCCAGTGCCTACCTATATAACAAAGTCTCTTTAAAATATCTCATCAAATTAAACAGTCATGTTTAAATGTATTAAATAAATGTGTATTAAATAGAATAAATCAGGTATGGTTATTGTCTGGTGATTATTTAATAAAACTCATTTGTTTATATCACACTATTGAATGATCAAATCTCATCAGTCCGGTGAAGGAACGACAGTTTATAGCTGCTTATAAGATAGGTGATCATGGGAACTAACTGCCATGAATGCATTTAAAAGTTACAGTTTGAAATGATCATGGTATAAGATGAAAAACACCTCAGATGTTAGATGGTAATTGAAAAAAAAAAAAAAAAAAACTGTGGTGGTAAGTTGCTTTTACCCTTATGTCATTGCTTGCAGTTATTATTCTAAATGAGAAAAAGTAATCTGTCGTCTAATTAGTTTTGTAAAATTGACTGTGATTATTTTATCTTATTCTGTGTATTGTTAGTTACTCTTAGTAGTTTGTGTCTGAACTCTGCAATGTTTCATTCATTACTGTAATTCGAAGGGAAGAGATGCACAGCTCCAGATCCAGTCGCTGCACTCTAATCTCTGCATGCAGAATCATTTCTTCTCACATGGAACATTATGAATGAGGCTGCATCAGCACTGTCGCCAGGTTTATGTGCCACTGTTGAAGGGAAATATATGGAGTAAAATGAAGAATAAATGCTCCACTCCATCACTCTCAGATAAAAGTAAATGGATCATGCGTCTAATAGTCCAGGAAGACAGATTGCTCATTAAACCATCTGAATGTCATAAAACAACGAGGTGATTAATTTTTTTTTTCTTCTTTTGAATCTATTAAACCACCCTAAATAAGTTTGTCTCACTTTATGCATTATGACAACTGTAAGAGTACTTGTCAAATCAGTGTAATGATTTTATAGTGACATAGCGTCAAGATATGCGCCAGCTCCCCCATTGTCTCCTGGTGCTGATGGCCAACAGGGGGTGACACTCACACCAGCCAGCATTTGCCTGTCTTAGGACATGTAACTGTGCAAATTAGGAAGTGAAACAGTGAGCAAGTGCAGTGGCCGTTACTTATCTTTAACACCCTGGCACCATTACATGCCACTTGATCAACCTGGCCATTGATTGCTTCTGCCTGGTCCAATGCCAGCCTGCTGCTCCGCACAGGATATAGAGGAGGAAAGAGGGTGTTCGGCTTGGCGGGGGATGTAATAAGGAGGTGTTGTTGGGCTAGTGATCGATGGGTTTTATCAGCTGGAACACACAGATAGCCCTCACACCCTCCACTCATAATCCCAGAGCTTTCCTCTCTCTACTCCCCTCTCATAGGATTTAGCAACAGCTCGAAGGATTAGACTAGCAATGCTTCCCTGTGTAAGCCATCCTGGTAGAGGAGAGGGAGATTACATGAATAATGTTGGGGTTTGATGTTAATAGAAACCCCTAATAAGTCTCTTTTTTCCCCCTCAGCGCAATTCCATGCTTCTTAATGTACAGAGAAATACACAAAGGGCTGTTTTTTACTCCTTTCTCAGCTGGCTATGCACAGTACCAGCAGCTGAGTAATAATCTCAGTGGCTTTTACTCATATCGGCTGATTTGACTGTTATGAGCTTCCATTAAAGACATTTCCTCAAGTCACAGATATAGAAACCATGGTAAATCGAAAGTGTTTTTGTTATTTTCTCCACAGATATACAAAGTCATCCGATTTTTTTTTTTTTTTTTTTACATTTTTTGCTAGAATATAAAAGTCATGAATGAAATCATGCATCACAATTAGTGCAGTTTAACCCGAATTTAAATTTGAATCATAAAAGGAGGATTTAGTAATTCTGAAGCTTATAGTGTAGTGTACTTGCTTTTATTTATCAGCTATAAAGATAACAGCAGGACGTTTCTCTTCTATTTGCAAAATAGCTTGTAACTATTTGATTTATCCCCAACATGGCACACCCACAGGATGTACACATTTTATTTCCTGGCTTGTAAATCAAGTACGTTTGAATAAAATCTTTCAGAAAATTGAAATCATGGGTGGTTTGCGAGGAGCGTACAGTACAACCGTGGACCACCCACACAACGTATAGCTCTCAGCTTCAGGATGCAATATTATCATGTCACCCACAAGGCTTAACAGTGCAATAATTATCTTTTTCCCCTCATTGTGTTTTTAATATTTGAACAACTAGAAGCAAATACATTTGTTCATTCCACTCGATTAGATAAAGACATTGGTGGAGGATTCTGGGGCAGAATCACTTACTCACAGAGTGCTAGGAATCATGTAGATTAGATATCAATATGAAATGCTGAGCATTCTGTTGTTATAAAATGAACGTATACATTTTCTGTATAAATGCAGCCTGCCACAGGACCTTTTTTGTACCGGGGAAAACTGAGTTGGCTTTCTCCTGAATTAACACTACACATTCAATGTAGTCAGCAACATTGCTTGGCTGAAATTTATATTCGTATTAAGTCACTCTGCTGGGCCATGGCTTTCATACATCAATATAAAGCTCTGAATTTGTCATGGCTGATGCACTCATAAAGCAAAATTTAAAGTGACTTGTGCCACAACCTAGACGACTGTGCTGTACAAAATGCACGATTTCACAGTAATACATTTCCCACATTTGGTTAGTCATAAGGCTTGTCCCAAAAGTCCCCATATGTAGGGCAAAATGTACCTTTATTTAGAAAATATCCTCCGTATGATTGATTGCTGTTTCTTTGTAAACACAGACAGTTGTCTCTCCTACTTTTTACTTCTGAAGAACCCGTTTGAACTCACCTGCCTACAGTCTGTGCATACGGTTGTATTCCTTTTTATTCCTTTTATACTTTATTTGCATTACTATGTTTTAATATACTGTATATAGGGAGATCAGGATTGTGTAAAATAGATTACATTAGAATTTTATTTCATTTCAACCAACAATATAGACTTGACCGAGCACAAAATGGGTCACATGGGCAAAGAAATTTAGGCAAAGTGTTTTTATGGATGTTTCCAATTGTTTCTGTGACCAAAAATAATAATACCCATAATAGCATACCCATATTTCGGTAAAATTTAACTTTTATTTTACGTGACATATCCATACGCCCAAAAGTCCAAAGTCTTCCCCGTCATCAAACACCGGCAGAACTTTCCTTTAATGAGCTGTAAACATTTTTATCTACTTTTTATCACATTTTTTATTCATGTCCTGCAAAGGTAATTACATAATATAAATATAAAGTAATAAACTTTGCAGAACATGTATAAAAAATATAAATTTCCCCGTATTTGGAGACTTTCGGGATGCTCTTTAGACCCTGTAAATTCACATCAGTAGATATATTACCTGGTGCTGTAGTGTTTCTGTTGGTCAATACTTTACCACTGTGCAATGCTATTGTGTGCTTAGTGAGCAAGAGAGTGCAATAGGAGCTGTTGACTGTTTGTCAGTGAGGGTTATCAGAGATAATGACTCCTGCTCTTGAGTGTGGGAGGGGGATCAGGGTGTGTGCATGTGGGAGTGTGTGTTCTCTATGACAGAGGGACACAGTGTTTATCAGTGGAGCTGAGAGGTAAAAGCCTCCTCTCACTAATCACTCACATGTCAATCCCAGCAGGCCTCATTCCAACCCTGCACTTACCTCCAGGGTCAGGGGCTGGAGAGGCTGATCGCCATGACAACAGCATGCCAGCCCCTCAAACTGCGACATTTTCCACTGTGGCACAAGTTGATAGTGTCACATTTAATGAAATGTGAAGGCCAGCCTGTGGAAGTATGCCCTGATTTGCATATGGTTAAAGGGATTGCAGGGAAAAAGAAATCTTAGTGGTAATACTGGAGTGGATTATGTTCAAAGCGTGTGTAATAGCCCCGATCAATGAAATGCATCAGACACAAACAACCAAACAAATAGCAGTACTTCCAGTACTTATAATCTCATCTCTCTCTCTCTCTCTCTCTCTCTCTCTCTGTCTCTCTCATTCTTTCTCTTGCGCTCAGAGCTGCGTAAAGCTGGAGAACAATTTTGATGACATCAAACACACGACACTGAGCGAGCGCGGAGCACTTCGGGAAGCCATGAGGTAAGACACGAGTCGCCATGGCAACAATCACAGATGTGGCAAAGAGGAAGAACATGAGTGTGTGCAGGGCGGAGGCTAGTCATTCTTCATTACTGGAGGAACAAATGAGTTTATTGCTGCCGGTTGGCCGGCATTTCCGAGATTTTTATATGTGAGGGGAGGAGTCGTCCCTCAGGGCTGAATGTCCGCTTCATGGCTAGCTGTGGTGAGTTGCATCCTACCACTATGAAACCACTTGGAATGGCCCTTAAAAACTCACAGAGTCATAATCACGTGCGTTTAGCCAAGTGCTTTTTGTTTATTGTACATTTTTGTTTCCTCCTGCTTGATGGCCACCTTGGTTCATATACACAATTTGTTTGAACTTCATATATAAATGAAGTACGTTGTAAAGCTTTGACTTGCTTGAGTATCTGACCTTGTGTAGGGCCAGTGTACAGTACAGTGCATTGTTTTGTTTGGTTTATCAAACGTTGTCAAGCTCATTGTTAATAGAGGACCTATTAGAATTACATCTTTTCGGACCAAGCAGTGTGTTAAATGTGAATTTTCTTCTACTTTCATCTCATTGATCTGCATCACAAATGGAATTATGGAGTGCAGTAGGAAGATAACCAAGAATCCTTAGTGTGCAGTGCCTGTTGCAAAATCTGCTTTAATCTTCTTAACTTCATTAAGAAAAGATAGAGAAGGATTACAGAGAACTGCATGTAAATGAGCATAATTCCTGGTGAAATTTAAACAGCTCAGAGATAAATACATCATCAGGGAGGCACAAACAGCATCAACATAGCAATTAATTGAATTATCTTTATGAAGAATCGGGTTTAGGAAGGATATGCTAGTGTAAAATAATTGGCTGAAGCAAGCTAGAACAAAGTTTATGACAGCCAGTGTACATGCATGTACATGTTTGCCTAACTAATTCATGCTGTTCCTAAACCTAATCTTAAAATGAAAGAAACCTTACAGTTTTTTGTAAAATACAGGAAGGAAAAACAGCTTCGACATCTGCCTTTATAATTCAGTCCGTCTCACTAACATACACAAGACCTTTAATATTAGATGCAATATTCAAGGGTCTGTACAGAAGTATGAACAAAATGCTAAACAATTGAACTAATGACAAATGATAAACAAATAAATAAAAACAAGCATCGCAATAAAAAAAATGAGAATGTACTTTATACATATTATTGTTTTTTTATATTTTTACTAGTGTACATAGACAGACAGACAGGCAGACAGGAGTGGTTTTTGACCTCTGGGTCATGGATGATATGTGTACCATAAAAAGTGTGTGTGTTTGAACTGTAATGTCTATAATTATATATAATAGCATTGTATTTTTTTAAAATATATATTTAAAATGAAAAATATTCTTTAGGATTTAAATATGATCAGTCAAGTGACATTATAATAACAGGAGTGTTTGAGTGATATTTATTTGATATATTTAAGAAAAATATACGTATTGCAAAGAATTGATTGAGCAGCCCTTTGTGTAATCAATGTGAAGTTTTTGTGGCACTGTCACATAGGCATAGTTTTTCTTTACCAATGTGAGTTAATGTGTTACAGCTGAGCCTACATTTTAACTGCTGTTTAAAAAAAAACATCAAAACGTGTTCAAATCTCTTCATAGCATATCTAAAAGGTTGATGTAATAGATGTATTGCAACAGGGAGTGTAACTTGGGAGTTCCCAATAAATAGTGCAACTAATAGTGCAATAATCAACTGTTTTTTACAAACCATATACTGTACAGTATATATAAATATTTGTATTTAATTTTTTGCATAGGATCTGTTATCTATAATACTAAAATATGGCAGGTCTCAATCATTCAGCCAAACTCTTTACACTGAAGATTAAAAAACTAAATCACATCAATCATTTCGATCATTTCAATCATTTCAAGAGTCCAATAATGTTGAACCAATGTTAATAAGAAACACTGTGATTAACAGCCTCAGGATAATATAAAAAAAATAAAATACAAACAAAATAAGAATAAATAATTAGGCAACTTGAAATGCAAAAAATATGTAACAGACCAATTATATAAGCAATTGAAATTATTTAAAGATATCAAAAAGCGACTGCTTTGCAACTTTCTTGATACAGCTGTGAGTTTTTTTTTTCCTTTTCATTATTTTATAGATATTTCTTACTCTGGCAGATTTGTTGCTGCAAAACGATACAACACTGCTAGTGCAATGTGCTTCTTTATTTCTGTCAGTCAGTCTGATATACAGAACTGAGAATTTTGAGAGTTACGCCATGTGGAATATAATGTTTTGAACACCAGTCTTCCCATTCACACTTCTGCTCAGCATGAGGTCTAATGATTTATTTTTATCCATGATTTGTATGTTCCAGTTAACGTGCGGTTATTAAAACAGAAAGAGACAAGAAAGAGAAAGTGTGTGTTGCAACTAGCATGTGATGAAGCATGTAATGTGCTGTTATCATGGCAGGGCTGTACATCCTGTTCAGCTTGGGAGTTAGAAGAGATTGGCAGAGATGGAGAAGGTTAGTCTACTCATTTGTATTTGTTTCAGGTTGTTCCGCCTGTAACTATGAGGATGTGAGTCTGTGACATGACTTTAATTGCCAGAGTTAACAAGGTTAGCTACACTCTGCCAGTTTCATGCTACACTCATATCCTGCACATTCAGAATGTCTATCCATAAACTTTCACCCAAAGGCACATGGTGAAGAATAAATTCGGCCAATCGCTTTAATTATCTACTGATTAGAATGGGGGGAAAACACTGTTGCTTCTCTCTCTGTTTGTCGACCTTGTTTTCCTCGTGTCATTGACGGATAAAAAATGGACTGTTTAAATAAAAATATTCATTACAATGACATTGATGATGATGATAATAATAATTGGACTAATCACTGTTTTTTCATATTATTATTATTATTATTATTATTATTATTATTATTATTATTATATGAAAACAGTGATTGATTGTTTTAGTGCAAAGTGCAAACATTTAGAAACCCAATTCCATTGTTTACAAACACAACCACATGAGCATTTTCATCTCATACACTTGCTTTACCAGCCTCATAGGACTGTACAAGATGACACTGAGTGAAAGAGAACCAGAACATGTTAACTCAATCAGTCTCTTAGCTGTATTAGTTCAAGAATTAAAATGGATGTATTTCCTGAGGGAAGCTCAGGCAGTGATTTTTGCCAGGTTAGTGGCTACAGGCCTGGGGGGTTAACATAACACACGCTTATTTTTTGTTGCTCTTTTTATGTTACTGAATCGTTACTAGCCATTTGCATAGTGACATGATGTGTGTGGTCTGTGGCATTAAACCTGCGACACTGCTGAGTCTGTCAGTCACTGCAAATAGCTTTGAATTAGAAGTCGTTTTCTTATCATTTTTTTTTTCATTCAGATTGTGATGCTAGAGATTTATTTTTTTGGTGTTATAAAGCATTCAGAAGCTGGGACATGCAAGGTTAAGGTCATGAGTGCTATGCTCTACTTTTAGGGACAGGAGCTAATACGTTATGTGCAGTGTTCCATATTCTCACCTTCTGTCTGAACATCGCATGGGCTGCAGTTAGAATTTCTCACTGAAGGTTGGTCAGCGCTCTAAAAATGAAAGCTCACGATGCACGTACGTGTGTAGCCACAGTCACCTGTCTGCGCTTTGATTCACTCTGATTGTACAATGGGCTGTGCGGCTGCCATAGTTAACCTCAGTGCCACTGCTCGGTGGGCGATGGACTCACCGGGGGAATACAGTGCCCTTAAAGCCTACACCACATTCAATGGATAGATAGATATAAAAAAATTCAATTGAATTTCAAAAAGCCAGGACCTTGGGAGCACTTTTTGTGACCTTTGCCTGTGTGCATTGTTGTTGATGAGATGTATTTATCCCCAACCATAACAGAGAAATCAAGGCTAAAACCTTGCATTCAAACTGAAACAGGTGATTCCTTTCACAGTCTCCTTTTTATATATTACTTTAAATTATAAAGTGGTAAACATATGATCATCTTTGGGCCTTCTATCTATCTATCTATCTATCTATCTATCTATCTATCTATCTATCTATCTATCTATCTATCTGTCTGTCTGTCTGTCTGTCTGTCTGTCTGTCTGTCTGTCTGTCTGTCTGTCTGTCGTTATTTATTTATAACATTCCACCTTCTGGACACACATTGGTATTTTTAATGCGTTTATCATATATCGTTTATCATATCATTTTCAGCCAGAAACTGTGAACCAGAATGAAATGCATGTTTCTCTATCATAATGCTTGTACCTATTTGAATTTGATTAAGCTTGTCTATAGTCAGAAGAATTCACTGTTCTCTGTTTATGTGCTTACAAATGTAAACATTATGCGCAGTATGGTAAGTAAAGTCCCCCTAGTGCCACCTGGGCAGCTCTGGCACTTCGTAGCATATGACTCCACAAGACCTCTGGGGGTGTGCTGTGGTGTCTGGCATCAGGACGCTGACAGCTGATCCTTTGAGAGCCGGGGGTTGCGGCGTGGGGCCTCCAATAGGTGCTCAATCGGATTGGGATCTGGGGAGTTTGGAGGCTATGTCAGCGGCCTTGGGCCTAGTTTGTGGCAGGCTGTGGTGTACGGGTGTGCCTTTTGCCTTTCTGTTACAGGCAGCATAAGTTGTGCTGCATTAACGTTTCTGTAGAATTGGACCAGACAAGCTGGCCTTTGCTCCTCACAATCATAAATGAGCCTGGGGTGGCCATGATGCTGTCACGAGTTTACTGCTATATAATTGATAATCAATGTTAATGTGTTAATGTTATGTGGAGTTAATGTTATGGCTAATAGGTGTATATCTGCTAAGAATTTCACAACTAACAGTCAGCATTTTTAGTATGTGTTTTTGCGTTTGAATGTACAGTATGTGTTTGTGTGCGTGGATGTGAGTACCGTATACAGAAGTTTGCCACGGTCTGGGATGCAGAGTCGGAGAGTCTGTGAAGTCCCACTGCTCAGTGTCCAGGTCAAGGCAATTATCCTTGTATTTGCCTCCACTCATTATCTGTGAGCTAGAACCAATCTCAGGTTAGAGCAGTACCACTAATGGCCGGAATGGGCGAGATTACTGCTGATGAGGCTTGCAAGCTCACATACTGCTCTCTGCTGTCCTCTGCAGTTAAGACATGATTACAATCACTAAACTGGACGAGGTATACTCAGCTACCATAAAAAGCTCATCAATAGACAGGGAACAAAAAAAAAAAAAACCCAATCCAAATATAGAGACTTCTTAATAGTGCATTTAAAATAATTACTAGTTCTGTTCAATTTGTTTAATCAATGCGTTAAAGATTTGTAACTAATTTACTTAGAGGTTTTGTGGATTTATAAGTGCCATTTATTTGGTTAATTTTAGCGGAACGCACAGTCACTGACTGGATTAAGCTCGACAAGTTTGATGTAGGCAAATATATGATATTTTGAGACGTGCTGGAAGTTAAAAAAAGATCTGTTTTCCCATGGTGGTGTGGGAAGTCTTTGGAATTGACTTTAATTGGTTAAAAGCATGACTGCTGGAGCAATTAAAATGACAGGTGAACCTGTGTGGTGGGCATGTTCCTTTAACCTCACCTGTCAAATTTGACATGTCCTAAAGCCTTTTCCACACGTTACCATGGCAGCAAGTATTTGATTTCATTGAACTTTTTAGGCTTGAAAAACTCCTAGAGTGTAGTCTCAAGATCTTTATTATTTCTTTTTTAATATAGAGTTTTATTTGATGTGATTAGGTCTATAAAGGTAAAGAAGGATATTTTTAGAATGATTGATGTAGGCGTTCCAGGCTTTATGGTTGTGACATTTGCTCTCAAATGTGCAACCTGCAAAATGTACTGATTAAGCATTTACCAAATAATTTTGCTCGTATTCTACTAGAAACACACACACACACACACACACACACACACACACACACACACACACACACACACACACACACACACACACAAATTTAATTACATTTTCACTCAACAGAGGCTTACCAAATTAAATTCTGCACTGGATGGGACTGGAAACAAACACGAAAATTCAGGACGTAGCACTTTTACAAGCCCTAAGTTCCAGAGTCTAGATCCTGACGCTTAATACCTACATTATTATTATTATTATTATTATTATTATTATTATTATTATTGCAAGATTTCTAGATTTGAAAATATTAACATTAAAGAAAAAAATCTGTAAAATGTAAACAGGATCATGTCTTTCTGTTATGGATACGACAGTTTTTGAGACAGTGTTATTTAAATAGTGTACAAATGATAATGACAAATGAATGCTTCAGCAATTTTCAATAAAGGCTACAGAATCCACTGTTATGTAAAAACCTTTCGACCTCACCATTTGGTTCATTACTGATTTTAATACAGAGATCATATAAAATGATAACCGGAAACGTCCTATGAAGACGTTGGTTAGTGTAACAACATTAAAGAGGAATTCTGGAATAAATCTTGCATTTACAAGGTTAGTTCTTATGTCATGTAGTACTCTACAGCACAGTACTGCAGCTGTCAGCTTCCAGGTTTCGGAAGGTTTTTATATCTCCGAACACATTTCGTAAATGCGAAATAAAAGATTATTCTAACCCTATAAAGCAGGGGGCTTCATCTACACTATTATTCATCTCTGCCCCCTCTGTCAGTCTTTCCCGAATTCGGTTAAATCCCATTAATTTTATATTCTCTTTTTCTAAGCATTGAAATCTGACAAAAGCGGTGGTGCAGCAGTAAAATCCTCAAACTGTCCCCAAATTGTTCCCAGATTGCTCGATTTAAACTGATCTATATTGCCTAGGGCAGAGCTTTCCAGAATCTTTGCTCATGTCATAAGTCTGCTCGGCACACGCTGCTCTCTCTCTCTCTCTCTCTCTCTCTCTCTCTCGCTGCTCACTGCTGGTGGATGCTTTTCTATGACATTTACATGGATTCGTTTATGGCGAAGTAAAAGTCCCATCCCCTTTTGTGAAGACATCGCCTGACTGGCAATGGCTAATGGATATGGACAGGATATGGAGAAAGCATTTGAAAGCTTTTGTCAGGCTTAGTGCCCAATTCTTGCGAGGTTTTACAGAACAGAAGAGGATAGCTATAATGACACATCATTGAAGATGCAAGGTAACTGACCAGTGTGAATCCTGTCAAATTACTGCTAAAAGCTGTTTAGCCAATGGTGGTAATGTGTTTTATCTAATCAAGTTAAAATCTAAGCAAATCCATTACAGAAAAGTGTGTCAAAGTAGCATCTAAAATTTCAACTTGATTGGACTTACTGTTTCTGAGATACAGTTTTTTTTTTAAATGTTATCACGCCCCTACTGAGCTACAGTGGAAGTGTGCTATGGATGGAACTGCTTGCGTTATGGTTGAGCTCAATCGAAACAGCATCTCAGGCAAGGTTAATAATGAAATAATAAAATTTGTAACTTTAACAAAGTTGTGCATATTATGGAAATTAGCTCAAAATATAAATGAGCATTTTTTAAATTGTTCTTAAAGACCTTTTTTGGGGTTTGAGGCAATATGTTCCTAAACACAGTGATGGAGCTGTTTACAACTACTTGTTTCCCCATTTTCTCTCCTAGTTGGTCGGCCTGCCAATCCTAATCCACTATAGACATTTGTCACGCAAAGTAAAAAAAAAAAAAAAGGACTGTTCCACAAAAGCAAGTGTTTTGTTTGCCCTGTAGAGCATGTGAAGCTCATAAAAAGTTCCTCTAACTGCACTTTTACAATTACAGGCATGAGAGGCTATTGTTACTACTACTGAACATCAGCACTACTGAACATCAAACATTTATGCAGCAACAAGCTAACCAGGTAACATTAGTGATCAATGTTGATGAATTAGTTAGATTTAACCAAATTCTGTGTCTGCATACTAACGGTATGATCTAAAGAGAAGGATTGATTTGACATCACTCTGTAATGAAACAGGGACGTATAAGTTGTAACTACTAGTCAAATGCAGTATAACACGCTTCTTCCGAGATACATGTAGCCAGGAATAACACATCTGCAAAACACATCACAGAGCAGCATAACACACTCGGAGGAAAGTGCTATTGTCCCTCTTCAGCATGCATGTGCTCACAGACACCCATGATTGGCTGGTGTCGGTGTGATTGAACAGCGAGAATATGGCATTCCTCCCACTCAGAGCGCATTCGCCAATTTAGTTTCCTTGGCTCCTGACTACAGATGGCTGTGAGGAATGTAAATCACAGTACCTTATCTCAACCCCATGTCTGGTGATGTCTTATTGATTGAATTAGTTTTGCCACCAGATTTGCCCTACATAAGTGCAAATTGCTGTTGTCTATCATAGTGAGCTTTGTATAGTTGTTCTGTATTCATAGTTTGGGGATCAATGGATGAATTGATGTATTCAAGGATTGAATGTATCTTCTTTAACATAAATGGATGTTACATGACTATAGGAGGGAGGGATCTACTGTACCAGTGTGGTGCACATAAATGTAGTTATACTGTACACTGCTTATGAGTAATTGACATGAAATAAATTAGTTATTCTATAGTCTATACTGCTATAATTTTGAAACAATAAAATAGGACTGGCAGCTATATGATGTGTATGGTGCACAAATATTGATTCTTGTTTTTTTTTTTGTTTTGTTTTTTGCACACACACTTCATATACAGTCTTAAGGTTTTTTTTGTCTCCATCTGTGTCTGTCTCTTTGGTGTGCTCTTTGTCTCTTGGTCAATGAGGGTCAGTAAGACAGTGACAGCTGTGACGGGTGCTGTTCTAACCCCAAGAGCATGCAGTAATCTCACCTTGGCCGTCTTCCCCTGAGCTGCACTCACATCATTACATACAGGCCCACAGCTGCGTCTACTTCCAGCACTACCAGCACTCAGCTATACTGTACGTGCTCCTGTGTGGAGTTGTAAAGTCCAGTGTAATGATGGTCTAAAGCATGTCAGATGCCACTACTTTATGTACATAAATCAATAATAGATCAAATAATCTTATTCTGTAAGTACTTCTGCATAGTATGGTTATTGAAATTGAAAATCATTTCTAGCATTTGGTGATATGTCCCATGTGGATTCATTTGCTGATTGTAGTGCGGCTTAGACTGAACATAGTCTCATGATGTGACAAAATAAGCATATTATGCTAATTAGACCAATATGTAAAGGGCGGGGCTAAAAGACAGAAATTGTAATTATGATTGACCAGAGGTGAGCAATCAGGATATTTTGGCGTATCAGGTTATGGTCTACTAAGATAATTATTCCTAAATTACCTGATTGCTCACCTCTGCTCCACACTATATTAAATATTTTGCCTGGAAGTGCTAACTTTATCGCATTTTCCTTCCTAATAGTTTTCTTTAGCTATAAATTAATTCCTTGGTTCTACTTAAATGGGATATACTGTATAGTACAAGTGAGATAGATTTGTCCATATCAATTCCGATTCAACAGAACCTCTTTATAAATGAACGATTCAAACAAGTGCTTTGTTTTTGTCTACTGACTCAAATTATAATTTTTTTTTATTTGGCAGGAGCTACAAAGTCAGGCTCATAGGAAGTGACAGCAAGCTGCAGACACTAGTGGAGGTGGCTGCTTGTAAGGGAGGAATGGGTATTTGTTTGTATTGCATTTATGTGTGAGAAGCTTGACTCACATATAAATAGGATGTACCAGACCATGCAGAAAATAGCTAACCTTCTGGTGTATGAAAAATGGACCTGGTTAAGTTGATCCAGAACTGCTCACATCCCACAGGTTCAAACATCTGTTTTAAATCAGATGCCACTCGCATGTCTGTCAGTTCTGATTGCAGGGGGGACATGAGCACCTGTTTGGCTTTGAATCAACTTTTTTTTTTTTTTTCCCCTCCGTATCAACAGAATCACCTCTGTGGGTAGTGAAAGCCATCATAAAAGTTCATGAATAGTTCGTGAATGAAATCAGTTATTACTTTGTAAATCTGCACTTGTGTCGAGTTGTTGATAAAGTTGCATATTAGGAAGTGCCGCATTTACTTGGGAGCTTGATCAGTAGAAAATAATTCAACTTTTTTTTTTATCCATTCAGTTTATCTACAATGTCACAGACCATTTTGTCCTTTCCTTTTACTTGCAGATTAAGTGCTAGAAAATTTCACTCAGACAACACACATCTGCCTACTTATCAACTTGCATTTGGGACAGAAACGTAGCAGCTTTCTTCCGATTGTGGCAAAGAAAATCAATGATCTCATGTCTCAGTTCACAAACCTTTTTCAGTACATTACCCGTGCTAAGCCATCTAACATTGTTATGTAAGAGCAAGTCACTTTGCTCTGCTGCGATAGCTGGAAAAAAAAAAACAAGAAGCCACAAAACAATGTAGACAATGACACTTTGTCAGCAAGAGTAGATAGGCGAGAGTGAGAGTGCAAGAGCACATAGGGAGCATGAGAATGGCTTTCCTATTGAAGGAACTTGAATGTGGAGCTTTTTTCTTTGGTGAAATGCATTCTAATTTTTAACATTTGATCCGCCCCAAAAAAAGGCAGGCTGCAGGCCGGGTTTGGCCCATGGGTTGTGAGTTCAAAATGCCTGCTGTCAGGAAGAAGCTGAACATCTGATTCTAAACAATCTACCAAATAATATTTTGACTCCACATGAAATGAATTAGATAGTGGAATAGGACTAGGGACTAATTCATAGTCCATGTAGTTCATTTAGTACTTTAATTATAAACAGATATCGATGGTATCTTATATATCATAATCCAAATAAAAATAAAATAAAAACATGTCTATAGAGTGTTTATAGATTATCTACTTAACTTTATTAATAGTTAGTTGTAAACAAGCCGTTAAACAGTCTATTTTTGGTTTGCTTTATTTTAAAGCAACCAATAGAATTAGATTTTCTTACTTTACTCCTTTAACCTTTAAAACTCCATGGCTAGAACATATGTGCACCATTATCATTTTTTCTAACACCTAATTCAGAACATACTGTACTTTATCGGAATCTCAGAAAAATTCAGGTCATACTTTTGTATTCCATGTGTTAGAAAATATTTAGAAATATTTGAAATGTTCATAAAATCCTCCAGACCACAGATCAAAAGATTCTCCACACAACTAAATAAAATATACAGCAAATTGTTCATCAGGGTAGTTATCGACAGCTATGGACAATTGAATGTAAGAATATAAGAAAAAAAGAAAATATGATGTTGAAGCAAAATGTGCAGATGGTTTGGATAATTTTTTGCTTCGATTATAATGCAGTCACAATTTCATAGAAAACATGCTATGTGTGATGATGTAATAATCAAATATAGTGTACAAGTCTTTTGAAATATTTGTTATTTAAACACTTTGTATATGTGTATTATAGATTTGGAAGAAACACAGTTATTATTTTTTTTATTGTAAATCTGAATACTTCTACCTTATAATCTACAGTACACTACCAGACACATGCTACTAGTTAGTTGGATGCCATGTAGCTTTGATTACAGTGCACATTCTGTGTGACATTGTTTTGACAACCTTCTGTAACATCGGCAGTTATTTCCATTCAGGTTAGCCTTCATTTTTGTGTGAGATCTTGTACTGATGGTGAGACTCTGAAGTACGGTAAAGCGGGACTCATCAGACCACATGACCTTTTTATATTGCTTCAAACTCTTTATGCACCCTAGCACATTGAAGGCTGTTCTTCTGATTAACTTCATTACCAAGTGGTTGGATTAGGCAGCTTTGTGTGGAAATGTTCTTACTTTCACTATTAAACACAGCTGTAGTGTCTACCGTTGATTATTTTATGATGCAACTTCACCGAATGTTTAAAGTCATCTCAAATCACAGTCTTTCACTTTTTCTGGCCACATTTCATAAGATGACAGTTCTGCACTATCCTTCCAGGTTTTAATAATAAGTTGGACAGTTCTTAAACCAATTCCAGTCATTTCAACAGCCTCCTTAGTTGTTCTAGAAAAGATTATTTGTGGAGACGAAAGATGAGTAATAGAAAACATCAAGATGGTTTTTGGAATTTTTGTCTGTCTGTCTGTTTGTGCATGCATCACGTAAATATGACTGAACAAATTTTAATGGGGTTTTCACAGGTGTATTTGGCTGAGCTTGAGGTAACATATAGACTTTGTTTAATCACAGTCCGCGAAGTGGGGAAGAGGAGATATGCTAATTAGAAATTTAAATGGAAAACTTGTATCATAAAAAAATCTACCTTAAAAAAATTCAACAGGTGCTGCTGGACATTTTTTAATACATGCTTATGAGTGCTAGGCTTTATTCCTCATTTCATTTTATTCTGTTATTATTATGTACATGATTGTATAATGAGAGCAAAGATTATTTAAATTTGTTTCAAGTATCCTTATTAATCATTACTCAATTACAATGTGTGCCTTTATGTGTTTCTCCAGTCAGGACACAGTTTTCATCCTGTTATACTTGAACCTTTTTTTTTTTTTTTTTTTTTTTTTACTGTAAGGCTTTCTCATTTCCTAAAGAATATGAATGAAATAATTAGTTTCTCAAACGAGGACTGAATAGTCCAGACTACTTTTGGAGGCAGCAGATTCATAAAAATTAGCAGTCATTACAATTGCAGAATCTCTTTAGCTAGATTTTGCTGAATTGAATCCTGCTTTCTATTGCAAACACCTTTGGCTTAATAGAAACAGTGAATAACAAATTAGGTACCTGCGCACACTGAGCGGCTGTACTACCTCCACTCATCACACAGAGCAATCAAAGCCTTTGATTATTAGTTAAGCCAAAATATGAAAAGAGGCAGAAGAGAGACTGAAAGAAAGGCAAAGGGAAAATCAGCTTGTAGTGCTCTGCTAATCAACAGCTCCTTCATATTCAGCAATGCTTATTGCATGATTGTTTGGATGCTTTGAAAAGGCATGTGTACATCGAGCTGTTTGATTGCATTTTATAGCACAAAGCGGAGGTGCTCTAGCTAATGCACTCCGCAGCAAGCCGCTCTTTTCTGGAGTGCAGCTCGCCGCGTCTGCTCCAATTGCTGTGACCTACTGTAGAGCAATTCTTGAACAAATCAGATTGCCTTTGTATGTGCATTATTTTCTGTTGACATTTGCTAAGCACTTGCCTGGCCATGGGAGATAGGCAAGAACCTAAAAAGTGTCTATACGTAGTGGCTTGAATGTTAGAATGAGAGATCGAATAAGAGAGGCAATAGGACTGAGACTCTTTGCATAGCCATTATGTAATAGTTATTTTTATTTTGACTTTTTTTTTTTCACTTGCTTTGTTTATTCCAGGCTTCTGTATTTATTTATTTATTTTTAAGAGAGCTAAAAAGCTCACGAATCAACTGAAGGTGCCCCCACACAGATTTCATTTCAATCTCTGAGATCTCATCTTTATGAATGTTTTTGTACCATTGACCTGCTTGGGAATGGTTTCACATACTCCAGGTCTGAACGATACAAAATTTCATTTTGAGGTCATCAGTATTATGCATGATATACTACAATAGTCCAGTTCCAACAAACTTTGAATAATGCACTTGTTCAACATGAGACAAGCTTTATTACTGACTGTTGGAAAGAGAGAGAGAGAGAGAGAGAGAGAGAGAGAGAAATATTTATGCAGTTATGGCTTTATATCTTCCCCAAGCTGCTTGGTGTGTACCCTCCGTATTAATCATGCTGGAGGAGATAAGAGGCCTGACACTAGCCAGCGTCCTGCGAGCCAGCTTTTTTCACTTTAACAGCGTGTGTTCTCTTCGGCGGATCCACGGTGTGGCTCGAGCTTTCTCCCAGGCAAATGCTGCCGCAATATCCATTATGCCAGGGGCCAAGGATAATTTATTGTCAAATAAGGAAAATGGATCAACACTAATGTCACTTGATGATCAACCACCCAGGTTTAATAAAACATAGCGATGGTGGTGCGCGATGGTGGTGCGCGATGCTGTGCGGCGGCGTCTCCTGTCCCCACTTCTCTCTACCTGGCCACAGCACTGTGGTAATTACCCTGCTGTCACTGTGATAAGTGGTATTAATGGCAGCCTTGTGCACTTTAACCTGCACTGAGCTCCCAGCATCGGGAGATTATTACAGCCAGCCAGCTGTAGTGTATGCTTTTGGGTTGCTGTGTGCATAAGTATGTGTGTGTGTGTCTGTGTCTGAGTAAGAATATGGGGACCACAATCTGACGGATTTGCTCCTTCTCTTTTTAGCATATGCTTACCTCTTATCCATCCCCCCATGCTTTCTTTCTTTCTTCTTTCTTTCTTTCTTTCTTTCTTTCTCTAGCAGTCTGTAAATTCTTTTTTTTTTTCAGCATGATGTCTTTCTCTCTCTCTTCCTCTCTCCTTCCTGGCTGCTCACCCTAAAGGAGAATGCTCTGTTCCAAATTGGTGCTACATCATCTGAAATCATTAGTGTGGTGAGTCAAACAGCTGTGTGTGTTTTTAAATGTGTAAACTAATGAGTGCATGCCAACAGCAGGAACGGGGCCCTCCCTGCCGCACGCCTCCTGTCACACACGCTCACAACCACAGGCAAAACATCCATTCCGATTGGCCATGAATATTTAATTATTCCTCTGCAAATTATTGTATTTATCATTCGGAACCTGTTTGTCATTGTCACCAATATGGTGAAGTTGATCCGCAGCGCTTTCGCCACAGGACGCCTCCCCAGGAGATGGAGCTGGACATTTTCTTTTCACAAGGAGTGTCGCTGCATTTTCAAATAACAGGCAACCTGACACATTAAGAGGCTCAAACCTGCCAGCATTTCCTCATGGTGCTGACCTAGTGTCCTCTCTATATAGTCCAAGTAGACCAGGAATTTGTGTTTAATATTTAATACCAAATAGATCTATCGTGATGTACAGCAAGCATAATAATCACTGTCCTTATGCTTCATGTCTTGTATTTGCTGACAGATGTCTAAAGTGTGCAGACGCACCTTGTCAGAAGAGCTGCCCCACTAATCTCGACATAAAGGCTTTTATCACCAGCATCTCTAACAAGGTAATCGCTGTGTTTTTATGTATATATATATATATATTTTGTATTCTGCAAATCACTAACTGCCTGCTGTTTTTCCCATCAGTCCTCAATAATAAAATGCTATGAAGCAGAACTGAATTTATAGACAAAGAAAGTTCACAATTATTAACAGGGGTGCTTACTGGATGCAGCAGCTTGCCTACATTGTTTTATTCCTTCATTCACCATGCTGTTTGTAAATATGTATTTATCATGATTTGGTTACATTTGATGAAATTTATGGATGGGTAGTAACAAACAAAAAACTGTGGAAGCCGGTTGAATCTGGATTAAGAACTTGTCTCTCACACACTCCCTTACACACTCCATACAACACACCCACCTTTGAAGTGTCAGAAGAGTGGCTTCCAAATTGACAAAAGTGTCAATGTAGTAATTTAAAATAACATCGCTTAAGGGTTTCTTCTTTCATTTAACCGGCGTTTTAAAAGAATAAAGTATGCACGTCGATTTTGTTTCATGTCTTAAATGTAACCATTTAAAAGAAATTGAAAAGTATGAAAATATTTGATCTTTTTTCTTCATCTAACCCTTGATGACTTCAATGGTATAGAAATACTCAGATACTCTCTTTCTCTTTGTTGAGCTCTTTCCTGATTAGACGGATAAATATTTTTATTCTGCCAAAGAGGGAAGTTTGACATTTCAAAAATTTACAGAAAGGAGACAAACCGCTATGTTCAGAAGCAGCCTTTAATAAAGTTTTTATTTTTTTATTTTTATGAGATCCTCCCAAAGCTTTGAAAAAAAAAATTGTTTGCACACTTGACCTTCAAAATCTTTTCAAAGCTGTGGTGTTTCAGGTCTCTGACTGGCTTCACACTGCACATTTAGCCATCAGTCAGCCATTAAAGCTCAAGACCAACTTATATAATGAACATGAAATAGCCCTTCGAAAATGCTCTCTCTAAATGCCACCTGGAACCCAGAGTATTGCAGTCAAGGCTGCTGCCATTCAGTGCATTTTGTCAAATTTAGACAACACATTTTTGTTAGTTTTGATTCAAGGCTGTCTAACGGCAGTGTGCGATTTCTCCATTCTGCTACCTTTTTAATATGTTTGATGGTCATTGAACACTATTGTTGCCGTTCCTCGCGTTTAGCCTCTTAGCACAAAGTAAAAGGAATGAAAGAACTCCTTTACTGACTATGCAGAATTATCGATGTTTTTTATTATGCCATGTTTTGGATTAGGAAGTTGTTTACCGAACGGTTCGTTCAGCATAAATGATCATCTGTTATTTTGCAGAACTATTACGGGGCAGCGAGGGCAATCCTGTCAGACAACCCGCTGGGCCTAACATGTGGGATGGTGTGTCCCACCTCAGACCTGTGTGTGGGTGGCTGTAACCTTTATGCATCGGAAGAAGGGCCCATCAACATTGGAGGACTGCAGCAGTTCGCTGTTGAGGTACCACAAAAAAAAAAAAAAAAATCTTTAAGTGATCATTTTCACACTATGCTTTTAAAATCTTAATAGCACAATGACGTCTCAGATCATGGTGCTAACCGAACACTGATATCTGTGCAACACAGCAGGGTTTAGTATTCCATTTATGTAAACTTTTTTTTTTTACAATATAAGAGAAACAGTATTTCTCCATACTGTATGGTAGTAGCCTTCAACAACAACAGCGAGAGATTGATTTTTCAAAGCGTGTAGATGCCAGTTATGCTTGTGTTTCCTGCCTTAGTGAGTATTTTACAGCTGGCTTCTGCAGTAGCTCAGCGTTGGACAAGCAGTAACTTCTCCCCGCTCTGTTTAGCTCACATAAGCCATGATAGAGCGACAGCGCGATCTACGCTCGCTGTATTAATGGGGCCTCTCAGCCCTTTGTTACGGTCGCAACAGAAGCTCGGGTGCACGGTGACTGTCACCATCCACCATAACAGTCATAATTTTTCCTGTTCCTTTTCTCAGCAGCTGAGTCCTCGTCTGTGATAAACATCAAATCCCCCCCCATCATAAAAACAGACCGAAAACCTAGACGGCCAAGAAAAACATCTCTTCACACAACAGACGTCATAGCCACCGCTGATGACTTTATTAAGATGCTGGAATTAAGGAGCTAAACCGTGCGGGTTAGTGGGGGGGGGGGGTCTTTCATGTTTAAAACCCAAAGATTTAATGTCAGATTTCCATTTAATGTTAAGAAGGAATGAAAAAAAAAAGAGTCGGGTGGCACAGGGAGGGAGGAGTGTTCACTTTAAAGCGGCGCAGCTGAGATGCTTTGGTCTGCCGTAAATAGATTTCCACAGAGATTTGCTTACTGTCATTGGCTGTTCCGTGTGTGCCATGACTGTTATCAGCAATGACAGCTTTTATTGTAAACCTTGGGGTTTTTAAACTGCTGTATGTAGAATTTGTTTGATCATCTGTCGCCTTGTTTTCTCCCGCGGAATAATGATTGAAACTACAGGTGTCCTCTACTATGATGCAGCTCTGAGATAATCAGGGTATCTGTTCTTGTCATTGTCATAGTGGGCTTTATTTAGTTCCATGGTAACTGCTAATTAAATGAAAATGTCACCGATACTGCGAGTGGGTTTGAATTGCTGTCTTTGACCCACCATCCTGTAGGGTTGCTGCTGAGGAGGCTTTACCTGCTTCTAACGGATGCTCTATATAGAAGGAAGTGCCAGTCGCGAAGCACTTGACTAAGACAGACTATCATATAATGGCATGAACATTATATTCCTGAAAGTTATTGAATCGTGATGAATATACAGTATGAATTCTAGGGTCATTTTTTTTTTCACCTGAAATTTCCCTTACTTACTTTCTCTTTGTAAGCTTATTGTGTAATTGTAATCAGTGCAGCATGTTGTTTCATTCACACTGCTTCCCCATAGCTTGCAAACTCAGGGTTTGTATGATCTCAATATTTCCTCATTATTATCTATAGATAATGCATTATAGCACAATGAAAGGACTCATCTCTATTTCTGAGCTGCAGTTTAGCTTTTTTTTTTTTTTTTTAGATCGTTTTAACTTAAACTAGTTGTGCACATTTCTAACAAGACCCATTTATTTTAATAAGCTGGTAAGTTGGCTGTGATTGCAGCTTAGTACAGACCAACCTTCATGAACACAAACTCCCACCTATCAGGTGCCATTTGCGCTGATAAAAAAAAAAAGGAGAGATTTTGGCCTGTACAGTTTCATTACTGCCTAAAGAATAAAAAGCACAATTACGAAAGCGGTCTCTATCCTGCCACCCACCCCTGCCATGACTTATTAGACATCTCTTTCTAGGTGGCAGCTCCTCTCTCCTTAAATGTGAGAGGTCAGGCTGGTTATCAAGCTGATAATTAGATAACACCAGGAAAAAGGGGCTATCACTGCCCAGTTCTATTCAACTGTACCTTTTCTAGCTTGGCTGCAGTCAAAGATAAAGTGCATCCTTTCAGTTGTGGGAAATAAACCACCTTTCTGTGTGCAAGTTGCTAAGAGCATTACCGCAGCTGTCTTTGAGGCATCCTGACTTCGTCTCTTGGCTGTGTTTTGAGAGATTTCGCCATGGCTGTACAGGCTATGTCTCTCAGAGCAAAGCTCTTAACACAGTTATGTACTGCTTTTTAACACCAGATTGGGCTTCATAAATTCAGTCACAAAAATAATGTCAAGTAATGTTTCCATTTTATGCAAAATAGGAAAGGTCAGTAGCCTAGGGCAGATTCAACATTTATTTCTGCGAGGTACTTTCATAGGTGGTTTTAATGAAAAATCTTTGTAGTGAATTGTATAACCTAGATTATTGCTCGTGTCTGCCTGTCTTTTTCTCTTTCAGTCTGCCTGTTTGAATTTACTGTACTGTGCAAAAGTTGTGTGCCACCCCTCATTTCTTCACATTCTGCTTCCAGTAAAGCAGATTTCTTGTATTTTGTAATATAGTCTTAAAGAATAGTCCTCCCATCCTCTGCTTTTTTGTCTCTCATATTTGCCAAGTTTTTGCCTTTCATTTTCACTCCAGTCCCTGTACCTGAGCAGTTTCAGAGGAATGTTTTTAGTTGTTAAGCCACACGGGTGACCTACTGTATCAATCATTCAAGCATAAAAAATTAAAAAAATCAAACTTAAGGCCTGATCCACTGAGATACAGGTGCAGATGATGACAGATACTGTAAGTATACTCGTGATGCTGAATGCAGCGTGTCAAACAGATGAGAAGGGAAAGGAGGTTGCTTCTGTGGTTGTTACATAAATGTAAATTGTATCTTTATGCATTTTCAAGCCTGTTTCAGAAAAACATTTGTTTGTCTCAATTAGTTTGTCTCTATGTCTTTCTATCTTTCTGCCTGTCTGTTGGTTTGTCCAGTGTTGTTTGGAGTGGTGAATATTTTTAATTGACCCATCTCTGTCTGTCTGTCTTTTTCTATTTATCTCTCCTGGTATGTCTTTCTCTGGAGTTCTGTCCTGGTCTGTCTGACTGTCTGTCTCTCTGTCTGAACTGTTTGTTGGGTCTTTTTATTGTGTCTTTATGTCTTGGTCTGGTTTTAACTGTCTGTCTTTTTTGTGTGGTGTGTCTGTTTTTTTTGTCTGTCTGTCTATCTGTATGTTTATCTGTCTGTCTTTCTGTTTCATTATGTGTGTTACTGTCTGCCTAACTATATGTTGGACTGGGTCTGTCTGTGTCTGCCTGCGATTATGTACAGTATGTTTTTGTCTGCTGTTCTCCCTTTGTCTGTCTCGGCCGGTCTTTCTTTCCGTGTCTTTGGCTGCCTATCCTGGTCTTTCCCTGTCTGTCTGTCTGTCTGTCTGTTTATAAACACCACCCTCCTATGTAGACCTCCGGCTATCAGTAGTGCTGTTAAAATGTAGTATGTAGTATGAGCTGAGTGTCCCTGAAGATGAGGATATACATCTTATTTCCCACCGAGGAAACATACTTAGTGAAGTACCGAGAGCTGAGGAAGTCATTACTATCGGCTCTGCGCGCACCCGGAGCCCTTGAGCCCATTCCACATAGCTTGTCAGGTGCTGTTTGCAGTCCATTGTTTCAATTAGATGATGAGGAGAATTATAAAACTGAGATTGTGTTTGAATTGATGGATTGTTTGTTTCATAGCAGCAGCAATAACGAAGGGCCTCTAAACCACTCTCAGGGATTATTAGAAATGCATTGTCATGCAGCAATTTGGGGCTTCACAGTTCATGAGATTCATGAATAACTAAATTAATATCACCTATAATGTTGCCTGCTCAGGCATAATATTGTATTAACAATGCAAGCCTCTATGTATGGATCTTGATAATCTTATTAAGAAGATAAAGTGCTAGCCTTCTCATTTTACGATTGTTAATGGATATAGCGCTACAGGCTTCTCATTAGGGCCTGTTTGGATAACTTGCTTTATTCTTTCTGGATCTCCATAGCTATCATCATTTGAAGTCTTCATATGGCTACTCATGGAATAAACACGATTTTTATACTTCTATACTTTTATACTGGGATTGCGGCAAAGAGAAATGCACAAATGTCATGCTGGCTCTAAGCACTTTTCTTTTGAAAGCAAAACACCACACAGGCAAATGTTCAGACATTATCACGCTTTTGTTTCTTGAATGCCACAGTCATGCTGTTTCATAAATCCGGTTTGCAATTTTATGCATAATTAGAAAAAAGAAATCTAACAAAGTAACAGTGTTATTATATTTGATGCTGTACTGTATATAGTATATTGTGAGAAAATATGGTGAATGTACCCTGCTAGTCAAAAGTGTAGACGTACAATATATATATATATATATATATATATATATATATATATATATATATATATATATATATATATATGATTGAACTTTGTTCCTAAGACAAATTAAATGTTGTGGTTAGTGCCCATGTATATGTGTATTTTTTTATTATTTTAATTTATTCATTATTAAAAAGCCTCTATCATAAAGCAGTTTGAGACAAAATGTGTGTGTGTGTGTGTGTGTGTGTGTGTGTGTGTGTGTGTGTGTGTGTGTGTGTGTGTGTGTGTGTGTGTGTGTGTGTGCAAAGCTTAATCAGTAATACTGTAAGGAATTAAAAAAAAATACATTCAACATTGATTTGTTAAACAGGTATCTTGGGGATACAAATGGATTAGATTATAGACTAAATCCACTTTTTTGTTCATGTTTTCAGTGTAACCTGTATCTAACATTGGTCCTTAACCGACCCACATACGTAAAGGAACAATGTGTCATGTGATGTGTTCAAGCACACTGTAAAGAGCCACGTTATTCAGCAATTCTGATTTCTTACTTTAACGTGACACAGGTCTGATTTATTTTAGACGTGATAGAATGCACAAATCCGATGTTTTTCAGATCACTTTTACTGTATATTTGTTCCCAGATTGGATACGTAGCCAATATGTGGTCATGAGCTTTTAATGAGAAATGGCAGGTCAGAATGCATGTGACTTTTTGCCTCTTCCATGTGTGGGGCACTGGCTGAAGTCAGTCACCAATAGCAGAACAGGGATTTCAGAGCAGCGCTAGTAATAGCTGATAAACAGCAAGTGACGTATCTGGCTTTCTTCCTTCTCTTTAACAAATGGACCCGACTAACTGCTTGACATCCTCCAGAGCATAATCCCAGATATATATTTTGCTAAAATAGGCTGCATTGTTAAAAATGAATGAGTGGTCACACTCATTCATGAGTGAATATACGGTGTGTTTTAATGCGCCAGATATCGCGTAAAGACGTATCGATGAGCATATGCTTAGCATTTCATAGCACAGATGCGTCCACGTTAGAGTCACCTTAATATTAATATAAACCATCATGACGTGCAAAACTGATCTGACCAAAAAAATAGGAATCAAACAATGTGACTTGTAAGGTCAATGTGGCATAAGTAGTTAAAAAGTAGTAGTAACTCCTTTCTTATTTTTCACTCTTGTTCATTCGTTCATCTTTTACTGTATACCACTTATCATGTACAGGGTTATGGAGGCTTAGGACCCAACACGGGGTACACCCTGCACAAGTACCCAGAGGAACTCTAGTAGAACATGCCACTCAGAGCCCAAGGCGGGAATAGAACCCTGACCCTGAAGGTGCAAGGCCACAGTGCTAACCACTATGCCACTTTCAATCTATTCCAAATAATCCTAAAGGATGCTTTGCTGTCTTATCTTTGTGAGTTAACATTAGATACCAGTATAGCTGTGCTACTGACGACTTTTAAGCTGGTCATATCAATGGCTACTGATATTGTGAAATAACAAACACGCCTTAAACTGTAATCAACTGTTTTATTTGTTTAAGTCTTTGTCAAGACATGAGCTTTACTTAAATATAAATCTATATCAATTTGGGCCAGATTGTGTGGATATTATTTCTCCTTACTTGCTCCGGGGGGCTGTGGCAGCACTACACGATTAGCTCACAAAATTGTGACAAGTGTAGTGTTGGATTGATGCAAAAGTCACATGAATTCCGATTTGACCGTTCAGACTAAGGATATATTGCAAAAGATCTGACCTGTATATGATTTACGACCACATACAGTAGTGGCCCAAAGGAGATTTGAGCATATCATATAACATGTGGTTTGTGTTGTTCAAACTGGCATGAGAAAATCAGATCTGTGTTACATATGAGCAGAAGAATCAGATTTGGGCCACTTTGGCCAGAAGTGTGAACGTAGCTTTGCATTGAGATATACAAATAGTTTAGAGATATATCATACAAATAATTGTATATCTCTTAATGCTCTCGTTATTATTTTAAAATAGTAGGAAAAAAAAATTCTTCTTTGAACAGGTAACATTTTAAAGAAGCTACATTTGACACTGTAGCTTTGCATAAATGCATGGTTTTGTGGGTGTGTTTGCAGGTGTTCAGTAAGATGGGTATTCCTCAGGTGAGAATGCCGGGTCTTCCTCCTCCTGAGCAGATGCCCGAGAGCTACCACTCGAAGATCGCTCTGATCGGTTGTGGCCCTGCCAGCATCAGCTGTGCCTCATTCCTTGCTCGCCTTGGTTACGATAACATCACGATTTTTGAGAAGGAGGAGTATGTCGGTGGACTGAGGTGGGTAAAGGTGTTATTCCGCATTCGTAGTCTGTAACGGCTCTGGTGCAGACTCGCCATGATCGATATGGAGGATGCGCATAAGGTCAGAATAAATAATGAGCGGCCTTCGTAATTGGGAATATTCATCTTTTAAATGCTCAGAAGGAACAGGATTATCAATTGTTAATGTTCTTAACCCCAACTGTTCTGCTGGTGGTTAGTGTGAGTCCTGCGTGTGTCTATATCAGATTTAGAGGTTTTGTTTAGTAGCTGATGGGAATAACAATGAGGATCTGAAGTTTGACAGCAATATTAGATTTCAGAGCTGTGAAACATCAAGTAGAATAAAAGAGGAAAATGTCCTGTGTACTGAAAGGATTTTTTTTTCTACTTGTGCTCTCTATGTTTTAATCTTCTACCACTAATATTCCCTTTCTCTTAAGCTTCACTTTTACAGCATCCCTGATTCATTCTGCTGATTTTTTTCACAGCTCCTCGGAAATCCCTCAGTTCCGCCTTCCCTATGAGGTGGTGCAGTTTGAGCTGGACCTGATGAAAGACCTTGGAGTGAAGGTAATGAGAGGCATCTCACCTCTAACACACCTCTGAATATCTTGTCTTTCTCTTTTCCCGTTGTCTTACTTGTCTCTCTCTTTTCCCATTCTCTCTCTCTCTCTCTCTCTCTCTCTCTCTCTCACTATAACGTACTTTTTCTTCTTTCATTCCTTCATCAGTTACCATTCTCGTTCTATGCTCCCCACCTTCTCTATCTTCTCTTCCTCCCCTCTCTCCTGCTCGCATCAGAGGCTACAGAAGGTGACAGGTCTCAGGGAGGATCAGGAGCCTAAATGTCAGCCGCATTAATAAAGAACAATTAAAAGCTGCATTAGGAAGGCAGGCAGCAGTGTGTGCAGGTCTGGGCGCTGGGTTGCTTGTCTGTCTGTTCCCTGAATGCCACTGTGGTGAGAAAGGGCAATCGATAGTCCTGCACACCTGCTCAGCATTCATCTCGCACAGGAAACGTTTTTCTCCAAGTTGCTCAAAGGCAGGCGAGCTGGGATGGGGGCAGCCAGATAACAAATTTGCATGCTCGCCCTTCCCGTGAAAAGTAAAGAGGAGGGACGCACAGACCGTCTGTGCCTCAGGCTTGTCTCATAGTCATATTGACTGTTTTGTAAGGAGTTACAAACACACCATCTAGTTCCAGACAGACAGATGTGACCAAATATGTTACTAGCACCTTTATTAGCCCATGTCTAACGCAAGAAGACCCCATTTTTGTTCTCAATATTTGCTGTGCACTAACTCTTTTCTCCATCAGATTGTCTGTGGGAAAGGACTAGGCCAAGATGGAATGACACTCGAGTCGCTGAAAGAGCAGGGATACAAAGCTGTCTTCATTGGAATTGGTCAGTTTATCACATTTTTGCACTAGTTCTCTTCTCGAGCTTCTGTCTGCACACACACACACACACACACACACACACACACACACACACACACACACACACACACACGCACACACACGCACACACGCACACAAAGTGAGAATAAATGAGTGTGCTGAATGCAGTTTACAGACCAGGTGGCTCATTCTGTGTGAATGCCTGCAGATGATTTGCTCCCCAAAGGCTCCCCCTCAGAGCTCAGTCTCTGCTGGGAACTTCATTCACTCCTCATTGTCCAGCCAGGCTAACCTAACAGCACATACTGGGTTCACCCACTGCTTTTTGCTCGCCTGTCAGGTCCCTCTTGTCTGCCCCCCACTGTGCTATTCACTGCTCACACTTGTTGTCCCAAAGACATCAGCTTTTATTTTAAAGAAGCTAGTAATAACATTATTTTCCATGCTGTCTTTGTGTATAGGAAGGAGCTAAGATACTGTACATCCAACATTTGGCCAAAAGCAAAAAGCACAAATTATGTCAGAAATATTTTTTTATTTTTTCTTACTTGTAGGGCCATTGTACGTTTACTTGGGTCTATCTGAGGTCATTGTTGGCCTTTCGTGGTGTGCTGGGTCATCTTGTGGTGTTGGTCCACATATTTTATCAAGTCACGGTAGTTGTCTACCTAGAGATTTTAGAGCACTTCATGTCTTCGTTTGCTGAGAAAAGGTTTATGGAGATGCTAATTTCCTTTTACAGAAGGACTTAGCATCTGTCTACAGTCCCAAAACTACCACTAACGACTATGGCACCTCAGCAGTGCCGAAGGCGGATCATCTCCATACCATGCTGCCCTGACGCAGTTATTCATGCTAAAGGAGCTCTGGCCAAATATTGAGTGCTTTTCAAAAGTTTGAGATCTAAAAACATTGAGATCTAAAAATGTGAGATACTGCACTTCAGATTTTCATGACAGTAAACAGTAATCTTCAAAATTAAAACAAATAAGGCTTGAAAGATTTTATTTATGTGTAATAAATCTATTCTATATAAGTATTTCTTCTTAATAAAATTCCCGAAAAGAAGTCCATTTCTTTTTACATGCACAGTACAGTGTTTAACAAATTATAATATAATACCACCCATAGCAGTTCATTGGTGATTTGGCCATACAGCGCACCGTAAAACTATTCATAAGTTTTTTTTTTTTTTTTCCTGTGGCCTTACCATCCCAAATTATTGGCTCTTCTGTACCTTAACCTTGTCTTAGCATAGCAACAGGGTTGCTAATGATGTCATTGCATGACTGAGCCACAGCAAGCCACCATTTTGAAACCATTTGGATTTCAATTTGTAGCAAAATGTGTGAAAGGTGTTTGGATTTGTTTCTCTGTTATTTTTTTTAAATGAAGCCAACACCTGCTGGCCAACAGACCCATTCTCACCACAGCCATCACGGTGACATTGTAGTGGCTTTGTAGGAAATGTTGGGTTTTTCAGGAAATATTTTTTTTACATAGTACAGAACTGAATTTAGAGAATAAATATTTTAGCGCCATTGCTGTTGTTAAAACTAGCATTAATGTGCTGTGTTTTTTAAATATTTTTTTTTATTGGTGTGTAACTGTAGTTAGGGTAAGTTACTGTATTATGCATCTATGAAGCAATTGGTTCGGTAATGTAACTTGACTGGTACTGACTGGAGGCCATTGATAAATAATAACCAGGTCATGAATAATTAGTAGAGTGAAATTGTATTTTTTTTTAATAAAGAAATAAAACACAGCCTTGGTTGTGCACTCCATCTTTCATATTTATAATTTATAATAACAGTTTCACTCTGTATTTCTCATGATTTCTGCTGACCTCAAAATAGCATGTTATATAATATATAACCCCTGGCATTCTGGATCAATTTCTGATTACCATATTGGCAGAACCAGTAGAGTCCAGAGTTTAGTTTATACATTATACTGCCTCTATTTGGTTGTTCAGAACTGGCACGATTATCTACTAGAACTGTTAGATTTTTTTTTTTGTTGCTTTATTTTAAATTGCTTTTTGCTCAAGCAGAGGTACTCATCCTGATATCTTGCATATTTTCACATGTACAGCATATTTAAAAATAAAATAAAATAAACAAGTGACGCCCTTGCTGTGAGATAAACACCCGATTCAGCTAGAGACGCCACTCTTCAGCAAACACTGTGGCCAGTGAGGCCTACAATTCCCAAAACTCACCACCTCCGTCATTCACAGTCATTATTAGTCACATACACCTGCACCCTGTCATCTGCAGGATGTGTTAAAGGACTCAGTTATCACACAAACATCACAAAGGAAACACTTAATGGCTATTTGCCTTTATATCGACACCAGGATTAACATGATTTCCCAGGCCCTCTTTATTGCTGCTTTACCTCACACCCCACCTACGTCTTCAAGTTCACTGACCTCACGGCCATTTTTATTACTACACTTTTTCTCCAGTCTCAAAAGGCTAACAGAACAACCAAATTTGCCCAACTCATGAGTGGTTGACCAGGAAAGCACTAACCTTGGGCTACAGTGGTCTGGTTTTAAGAAAGTTATCTTGATACAGTTACTTTGTTGAGACCTTTCAAATTGCTTACAATGCTCCTGAAGGAAAGGGCCTAGGAGACATGTTACACCCTTTTTTAAGGCAGTGTGTACTGCGGGACAGCGGTACGGGCCACCTTTAATCAGGGAACAAACCCCGAGATCCTTGAAGAGATGGCATGCCAGGATGACAAACTGACACTCTACTGTTTGATTGATGTGGCCACTGCTCATGAGCTGGCCATCTCTTCATGGTACCCGATTCACTCCACTCAGCAGCAACTAGGCCACCTGAGCTCTGCCGAGAGAGAGACTATGTATTGGTGGCCAAAAATTTCCTGAGACAGACTATTTTTGCTGCCTTGAACCCAACTGTTTGGTAATCTGTGCTCCTGGACACAGGCCTTCTCCAGTTTAAGAGTGTGCAAGTGCAAGCTTCTCCACATGCACCTCCTTTTACATTCTCTTTCTCCTTAGTCATTTACCCTGCCTGTGAAGATCAAACATTTAGTTGTGATATTTTTGTCAACTGCACTGTTTCACTCAGGATCAGCTGGCAACTGCATGGACCAAACCACAGCAAAAAAACTAAACATCCTCAAGAGTTGCTTATGTTCAGCCATTGCTTCTGTTATTAATCAAGGGAAAAACATCTCATCCCCAAATCTCATTGCTTGGATGCATTATTAGCCACTGGCTAAAGTAGATGATATAACTGAATACCTGACAAGCCCCCTGGAGGCTATTCTTTGTGAGGTTATGTTACACCCTGACCCATCATCTAGGGCAAAAGAGTGCAAAAATTGAATCTTTTTTTCACCGCTATGGCACCATGACCACAGGTGGGCACTATGTTTTGGTGGCCAAACATGAAGGGCATTCACTGCTTCATTTCATCAGGCACTACCTGCCCTCCACCCAAGATCCGCCAAATGTAACTTGCTGGTAAATTAATTCCACTACCTATGCATTAGCAGCAATGGTCGTATCCGGTGGTGAACATCATCACTAATCTTGTTGTCACAGATTGTCCACTTTCTGTCTTCTGTGCTTCCAACCAAGGAGACTCAACTGAATTCATGCTATTAGCTGAGTATGATCAAAATTCCTTATGTTGCTCATGAACCTACCTAATCTCATTTCAATGCTTTGCTATCAGTCTCTCTTATTACTGAGGAATACAAATCTGACAACATCCCAAGCCACTGGTGACTGTTAAAAAAAGAAAAGAAAAAAAAAACAGATACGTTTGGGAGAATACGCATCAACTCCTAGAGTAAGTGGTCCAGACCAACCAAGAACAATCAAGCAAATACCAGGGGAGTGACCATACTCCTATCTCTCAATCCTCATAGGTACAAAAAATAATAAATAAAAAAAAGTCTGGTACATTAGTCCATGCAAAATCCTCAAGCAACATCATCACCTGTAAACTGGATCTCCCACTTATCTACTGCAAACTACCATCATTCCACATATCCCATTTGAAGCATGTTATAACCGTGCCTCTAGTAGATGACGTTTCTCGATGACACTACGTGACTCCATGGGCGTTGCTGAACACACAACATACCTGGTTTAAAAAAATCATCAGATCATGACAATGTGGCAATGGTACATACAGTAGAGGTACAGTATAGTCCAAAGAAACAATCCTGTATCCCTACACTTGTCTGCACTGCATCATTAGTCCTAATCTCTGCCAAGTTTCACGCATGTCACCTGGTATTTCCAGCAATTTGCAGAATACATGCTCAGTGCGTATTTACCTGATTTTACCAAACCTTATATTTTTGCATTTTGCCTTTTTGACCATGTTTGCTCAGTTTGTTTATAATTTCTCGCCTACATTTTGATGTTTGTTGATCGCCTGACCTTTTCTGCTTGTCCTTCTATTATTCCTTTGAGCTGTGTATTGGATTTAACTGCCTGTTTTCTGCATTCATGCTTAGCCTCCTCTACATGATGGATGCATTTCAAATGATAACTTTTTCAAATTTCCTTAACCCATTAAGAAAAATGATCACTGTTTCATTTCTTTTTTTAAAAGATTTATGCACCCATATGGGGTGTCGGGGGTACTTACCCTGCGTTCACACCGAACGCGGCGAGAGCTTCAAAGGCCGCCTTGCCGCCGACGCCTGTCGCCGCGCTTCGCTGCTCTGACGTAGACCAAAGGGGCCGCAAAGTAATCAAGCTTGATCTTATGGAGACTGACCAAAATGTGGAAGAAAACAAGAAATTGATTGATAGAAAGAACTGTATTGTAGAAATAAACAAATTATAAGGCATTTGTATGGTGTGGCTTCTGTTCATGGTGAATTGCTAGTCTCATTTATTTAATTAAATTTTTTTATTATTATATAATATTTCTTATTATCTTGTCCACGCATAATTTTTTTGTATTAATGTCCCTGTACACAAACAGGGACATGTCATAAATAACCGGGAAACCCGCTACCGCAATAATTAACTTCTCCTCCATTTTGCTTGGGAACTACTGTCGCCGGAACAAAAGTTTACAGGACTGCGTTCCGTGGCAACCGCTCAAGCGGAGGACCTTTACTTTTTTATTGGTTGCCGCTCAACCGCGTCATAGCTCATTACCATAAAGTTGAGCTGATTTCAACTCCCTTCGCCGCTCTCACCGCGCCGCGCCGCTCTTCGTCGCCGACTCCCATTGAAAATGAATGACTTCCGGCCATTTTGACGCTCTCGCCGCGTTCCGTGTGAAGGCAGGGTTACAGTACTAGCTACAGTAGCCTACATGGTTGTCTAGATTAGCAACCTATGATTATTAATAAGTCTTTGCAATAAAACTGAAATAGATACAGGTTTGACTCTGGTGATGTGACTTAATGACGTACAAACTTACTGAAAACTCCTACTGTACATTTCATCATAGTTCATTATAGTTTAACTTAGTCACTCCTGATGCTACAAACTTGTAAATCTCTGCATTTTTGAACAGCACCTGTTAATGTGTAAATAATTTATGCATATATTCTACTGAAAACTAATCTGTAAATGTACAAACTGATAAGGGTTTTAGGATACTTAAATTTTATAATTCTGCCTCCAAATTTTACTCCAAACATATACATGTGTCAACAATGAACACTGCTTCTGAACATTGCATCAGCAGTTTGATACTGACATCCTAATTAAGCTGGGATGTTTATGTAAACCAAATCTGGTTTTTATTTTTGTATGAAAGGTTGTAAAGGAATTTCAGTTTGTGAAGAAAATGAAAGTGCAGGATGTTTGCAATTAATTTCTGTGATTTCACACTGGTCTTTTACAGGCTTTTTAAATGTCATTCTCAGACATGGATTGGCATGCAAATTTCTTCCTGGCAGTAGGCTAAATGGGAGGCGGTTTGAGAGAGGCCGATAAGAGAATTGTTTCTGGGCTATAGGCTTATGAAGCTGACTCAGAGGTTGAGTTGCTTAAAAGATGGAATTAGCTGCTGTGCTGCACTGTAAACTGTAATGGAATTTCATTTGTGCGGATTCTCACATAATGGTCTGAGCTCACTGGACTTGAAACAACCAGTTGAATTTTTGCTGCATGACATCATGAAAATTCGTTGTGTAAATAATTTTTTTTTAAAAAGACTGAATTTGCTTCAGCTTTCGTTCAATCTTTTATTTATACTCTTGTTGCAACATCTGTCATTTTAACTGGCATTGAGCCAAAATAAAATTGCACCAAGAAGTGTGTTCTCTTTTGTTTTAGAAATATACAGGTATAAATCTATAAGCGCCCTATTGCATAATGTAGTTTGGCCCAGTGCTGCTCGTAGCCTGAGGTATGGAAGAGAAAATCAGTGGCGTATGGTACCTAGTGTATACAGTATTTCAGACATTTGCATACATAATAAAAACGAGCAGGGACAGTGCAAATCCTTGTGGCGAACCATTGCTGTTTTATTTATACAAATGAGATATGGGACGTAAGGAAAAAAAAAAACAGTGTGGAGCGGAAACAGAAACAGGGATGAGCTGATCAATGCACAAAGGCACATGAAAAACAACTGAGTACTGAGCATGTCAGCATTTCAGATGTTCGAGTTATTTCATAACGAAAGCTTATTTTGTCATTCAACAAAAAGCAATAGTTCCTTAGTGCCATCCATGGTCATTGCTGATTAAAAAAAAAAAAAAAAAAACGAGTCAATAGATTTTACATTATACACTTCACAAAGCTTTTTATGATTTTGCCTTAAAAACGTGTCTTGAAAGTATGTGGAACATTTCTGCAAAGGAGACAGTCAAGAGTCACAGACATTTTCTGCATTTATCAAAAAGCACAAATCGTGTGACATTGATTAACTTCTATATAAAAGGGGGGAAAGGCCATTTTCTCAGTGTATTCTCTTTGGTATGCCCTTCTTTATTAAAGACAAGGTTAATGAATATGTCAGAAAGGAGCCATTTATTGCCTGCGAGGTCTTTATTTATGTTAAATCTTAATGCACTTAGTGTGACTCTGCATTATTTGACACAGTGGCCTTGGTCGCTTGTTCATCTGTGTGCAATTCATAAGGGTGAGAGGGGTCAGGGACTGCTTAGTGGATGAAGGTAGCTGAGATCCCCCTGCTCCATCTCCCTCTTGCTGATCTTCACTGATAACGCATGATTAATGAGGGAGGGCCTGCACAGTATTGAAGCGTTCCCGACAGATGATTTATTGTTTTTGATTTCTCATAAAGGAGGAGGCCACGGCGCTTGTGCGTGGCTCCATGCAGGAGTCGGTACGAAGTGGAACAACATGCGGTTCACAACAAATGGAGACACATTATATTCAAAAAGAGCTGTCATAAACATGCACACTTTTGTTCAAATCTGCTTTGTCAAGGCATGCTGCCTAGGTTCTCTCTGTCATTTATTTATTTATTTATTTATTTACTTGCGTACCTGGCAGGGAACGTTAATGGATAGCAGTATGCAGTATCCTACCTGTCAGCACAGGATGAAATGACTGGAAAGGTTAATGTGCCATAACTTCAGGATTCTTCCACACTAGCATAAAGAGTGTGCTCAGAGGAAGTCAGCCATGGTAAAGTTGCAGATGCTTTTGTTTGTTCACGTTACTCATGCACCGCTGGCCATTTTATATGTATGAGGAGGTATTAGAAGTTTGCTGCACAGCTTCTTTCAGAGTAAGTGTGCTATCGAGTATACGCAACATGTAAAGGGGGATTTTTCACACCTGAAAGATTTTTCTACATAAGTATGCTCCTTTTTTTTTTTTTTTTTTTTTTTAAGAGTAGGCAGCTATCAGTAAGGTTCAATCTGTTCTTTAGTTTGAAACTGATTAACTCAGAAGCAGTGACAGGTGTGTAAGGTTTGCAATTAAATACATTACATTAGTTTCTTTAATAAACATAGTTTATGTCCTGTAGTCAATTATTTCACGATTATTTTGATTTGGTCGATATCTACTGTAAGTTTCCTATTTATTAACTTTTTTACATTGTAGCATTTGTAATTCATTTAGAAAGCATAACAATACGCAGTAATGCTTCTCCTATATATATATATACATATATCTAAATGTCAATCATGGACTATATATATATAGTCCATGATTGACATATGCTGTAGATTCTTTCTTAGAGATTTAATATGGCAGTTATCCAGTATACAGCACCTCTAATAGGGTTGGCAGGCTGATTAGGTGGTTGATAAGTGATACTCCTTGGGAACAGAAATGCAGGCTTTTCTTAGTGTGACTAACTTCGAAACACTCGCTAATTACTGTGTTATTGATGACGGTGAAGGTGTGATTTTGTCTTGATGAAATGTGGCTACCTAATTACTGTATGATTTAATGATTAGTTTCATGCATAATGAGTGTAACTTTCTTAATCATGGGGTATGCGTTAATCTCTCAAAAAGCATCATGGCCATGTTCTCCAAGCCAAAAAAAAAGGCTAAATTAGGAATGTGAACCTAACAAGATCAGCACGAGGGAGGATTCATCATGCTAACGTGCCATGTGCCTCTATGATGTGCACAAATTGGGCGAAAAGTGTCCGAGTGAAGAATTAGAGACAATAAAATCCATTAAAGCATGCTGTAATGCAGAACTTTGCCAGGGCATTTTCTTGAAATCAAATTAACACTGAAGTGTACGCCGAAAAAAAGCTAATTGATTTTGACAGGAGACACTTCGCTCTTCTCTCTCAATCACTTAACGGCTCAATATGCCGAGCTCCTGCTTTTTTTTGTCCAGATAAAAAATGCATCTTGTGCAGTTCTCATCTTTCTTTGCTAGAAAATCTTGATTCCTTGCAAAAGCCTTTGTAATCACATTTGGAGTGAATTTATATCAATAATAATCTGTACTTGCTGCTTTTAAACACCTCTTGAATAAATCTTTTGTGCCTGAGATTGAGCCTTATTAACAGCTGTTTCTTTTGAATGGAAGTGATAATGACAGGTTATGACAAATCAGAAGCTTTGTTAGACATTTCTGAAGCTTGTATTTAAATATTGCTTACTTCTAGACCACAAGGATAATGACAAGGTAGTGTGATGAGGTTAATCACAGTATACAGAGCGGAGCAGATCTTTCGAAGCAGAAAGTGTGGCACATGGATTTCTGATACGGTGTGTATGTGTATGTGTGTGTGTGTGTGTGTGTGTGTGTGTGTGTGAGACAGAGTAATGAGTAAAGGAAGGCAGCCTCCTTTCTCTTTGAACAGAGGAGTGCACACATACAAAGTCTCCATTCAAATAACGTTACATTAGGTTCATTAATAAATTGACTGCACCAGAATAAGAATTTAAATTTGGTTTATCATAAGGTTAGAAATGTGTCTATTCTTCAATCAATAAACAGTTCAAAGTGTGCAGGTTATGTTCAGTTATGCTCGTCCTATATATATATATATATGCAGATGTTCAGATGTTTTAGTGGACAACACAAATTGTATTGTTGTAGAGGAAGTGGACAGTTTAATCATTTAATAAGTCACTCATTTCATTCTGCTTGTAAGAAAACATTTTTATTCCAGCTAATTTTCTTTTTTTTATTTCTTTTTTTTTTTACTATAGGTCTACCTCAAGCCAACAGGCACAAAATCTTTGAAGGCCTCTCTATGGAACAGGGATTTTATACCTCCAAGGATTTTCTCCCACTAGTTGCCAAGGCCAGCAAACTAGGTAAAGAATGACAGAAAATGGTTTGCTGAAAACTTTTACCTATTACCTCTGAAAATGCTCCTGTTTTGCAAACTGTATTATATGAGCGTGTTTTTTTTCTGTGCTACATGTCCTTGGTATCTTTGGAAGCATTTTTTTTTAATTGTGTAACATGACAGAATGCTTGGATCAGTGAAAACATGCAGTATAAAGCGTCTAAGATGCTGAGTAAAAGAATGCCAACTATGAGCTGCTGTACAAGGCTTTTCAGGCTAACTCCTTGTAAGTGACTTACCATGGCCATGGACAGCTTCACTTACAGTAAATTTCTGTTAATATATATATATATATATATATATATATATATATATATATATATATATATATATATATATATGCAAGTAATTTTTCTTAGATACTAACTTAGAATATGCCTTTGTGATTCAAGTGTATGCCATAAATCAAGTCACATTCAACATCAGTATATGCATCTATCAATGATTAAAAAAAATATACAGATCTTCGCGGGGAATGCAAACATGATCAGTGTATGATCTACTGTATATACTGTACAGTATATGCACAAAATTAACCTGAAAAAGAGGAAGATTCTATATGTGCATTCATATGATTGAGTAAGCAATACGTTCCTGGTCTGTGCTTTGAGGATCCTTTTACATTGTTTTGTTAGAATTCAGAAAAGCCTGAGCAGATCACTGTTTCAGTAGTGTGCACTATCACATGGTAAAATCAGCTGCATTCAGTAGAGTGGCTAGTCGTCTCTTTCAAAGACAGGAAAAAGGTGCAGGCTATGAAATTACACATATAAGGACGTTTCCAGAAAAGGAGACCTGCCTGTCATTGTAGCAGAATAATTTGATAGGGACATACTGTGTCTGAGGACTCCAGGATGCAATTTTGAACAGTTAAGTGGGAACGGTTCAGAGACAGAAATCACGTTTTCCCCCTTTACTCACTCCCCAGCTTGTTTTCTCTCATTTTCTTGTCCATTCTGGGGCTTAGGGATGTGCAGCTGCCGCTCAGCGCTACCTCAGCTCCACGGCTCTGTGATTGTCCTGGGCGCAGGAGACACCGCCTTTGACTGTGCCACCTCTGCCCTGCGCTGTGGCGCACGCCGGGTCTATGTGGTGTTCAGACGTGGCTTCACTAACATCCGAGCAGTCCCTGAAGAGGTGAGGCGATAAGCAGATGAGAGAGAGAGAGAGAGAGAGAATGAGACAGAAAGTGACTGCAGGATGCAGAAAGACTGACGGCTAAAAAAAAAAAAAAAAAAAAAGAGGAAAAGTCAACAGCAGGCATGAGCTTATTAATATTTGGTCTTGTGAAGGGAACCTCGCACAAGGGGTTTATTAAGATATTCTTCAGAATGTCCTTACCCCCTCTCTCTAGCCCACTAACACCTCTCTTAAGCCTCTCTTCCCTCATTTATTTCAGAGACTTGTCTTTCATTTTAGGGGGAGATTACTGTCAAATTCTTCTTTTTCAGAGCATGAGGAAAGAGAGGCATATTTTGCTTTAAGCTGGTTCCCCTGGAAATGCTGTCAGCTGGCTAACAGACAGCATTACCATCTCTATTTAGGGTCGACTTTGAGCGAGACATGTCACAGGGAGAAAAAAAAATGGAGCATACCGTTTTTTTTTTTTTTTAGTTATAATTTGCTTGGCTTATGAAGCAGACGTGAAGGTTCGAAATTACACTTCTCACCTCTATTAGAAAAACAGTGAACTTTCTGTACTTTGACAGACATCATTAATGAAATGTTATTTTTGTGTGACTGAATTATAATGTTCCATTTCTGTTTGCATGCAAGTTAAAGTTCGAAAAGAACAGGCCAATAAAAGATGATATAGAGATAATGATAAAGGTAATATGTTCACCGAAGATGTCTATTCTTAACTATGCAGAATTGACTTTTGTCACGCATAGTGTTGCCTTCTCACCGCCTACCTCATGCTGCTATGAAAATGATAGAGATAACTTAAAGAGCACTGAAAAAGTAAGGTAATTATTCACATCTGTTTTCAGACAGCTGCAGCTATGCTGCTTCCATCACCCTGATCTAATTGCTTGTTTATAAGATATATTGGAACACTTGTAGGTGTAAGTAATTCTTAAAAAAAAACAACAATAACAAAAAAATCGAGCTATGCCAGTTATACGTGTTGATGTGAGCTGAGATAATTTATGCGAGAGTTGTTGAATGGAAAGACAGACATCTCTTCATGGCTACTTTTCTTGTAACTGAAATTAGTTTTCGTTCTAATTCAAGAGACCATTTTCGTTCATTTTGTTTCCATTACAGCCTCAGGCTATTTCAGTAAAAAAAAACAAAAATCTCTTTCTGTTTCACCACATTTGTTTGCTTTGTTTGCAGAAATCCTCTTTGTTTCCGTATGAAAAAAAAATAAAAAAATTCAACTATTCCTTTGGCATAAAAAAGTGTTTTGTTAGAATGATTTTGCCAACTGGGCCACAGACAGACACAATTTCCAAGCTGTTCTCCATATCTCCACATTGCATGTTTTTTTTTTTTCCTCACATAGTCCAAATTAAACGTGGTGTTCACTAAAATACTGCACCAAAATGTAGCTCAGTGCAGTTGTTATGTGTTAAGTTTACTTTGCTGTGTCTCCAGATGGAACTGGCTAAGGAAGAGAAGTGCGAGTTCCTTCCTTTCTTGTCACCGAGGGAGGTTTTACTAAAGCAGGGCCTGGTGCACGGCATGGAGTTCTGCCGAACAGAGCAAACCGAGGCAGGCGAATGGGTTGAGGATCATGATCAGATTATACGCCTCAAAGCTGATTTCATCATCAGTGCTTTCGGCTCCGTGCTGAATGACTCCAAAGGTAGGATGTTTTATTACAGGCAAGTGTTATCCGATCGGCAGCACAGCTGTATGACTTATATGACAAGTAGGCACATACCATGCATATAATATGGTTGTAACGTACTTGTACTATGTATATTTCGTGTGCGCAAATTTACATCTGGTGGTGGCACTGGAGCAGCACGTTGGAGCAATCTGTTCTAATGACACAACAGCATGACTATTTTATATCAAGAAAAAGCCCAAATGTACAAACATGTCGATAAAATATGAGCGCTAGGGACAGGTGAACAGATCAATAACATTTATTTTCCTTTTTTTTCTCTCTTTTTTCCTTCTATTTGATTTTGACCTTAATTTTGTTGGCTGGTATGCCAAATTAAAGGTCAAAAGGATCAGACATGATTCATCCTGGTTGTTTTAAATATCATAGAAACCTGCAATTGTAAACATTTTATATCCCCTGTAATATGATTAACTGTAAATAATAGATTTCCTTTGTATCTACTCTCCTATAAGGAATTAATGCACACCTACTGTACCAGAAAAAGAGCATCTGCCTTGGACATGGTATAAGTAAAATCACACAAATATAACAGAATGGTACTTTGTGTATTATGTCCCATGGAGTATTTTTACATCGTGGTCATCTTTGTGGTCCATGATTCCTGTAGGGGCTCATTAGAATTTCAATAAACATATCAGCTTCATAAGTGTCTGCCATGTTTAAATGGAATCGGCCATATTGCCAACGTTGTTTTACTGCTCAATTCATTTGCATTAGACTGAACGAGTTTGGCTGTGCCTGTGTTCACTGATTAAATGATGAAATGGGCAAGCGTACATATAAACAGGTGCCCCACTGTCACCAATAACATGTTTGTATTCATGGAAATTAGTGAAGCTTGAAAGCAGGGCTTAGTTTAAACTGAGGATGCCAATGTGCCAGTCTTGGAGTTTTTTTCCATACCTTTTTACTTCTTGCATTTATTATTTTTTTTTTTTTTCCTTTTCCACGGCCTTTTACTAAAGTTAAAACTAAGCAGTTTCTGGAATGTCTTGGGTTTGTTTGTCGCAAGTTTGCCGACTTTTCTTGTTGCCTTGCTGATGGCAGTGTGGTGATGGATAGCCCTGAATGAGTTTTATATGCTGGTAAATGGAGAGCTGCTTAAAACACAGTGTGAAGAAGGGATTAGCATTGATGCACATGCAGACAGCCCTCCAGGAGCAAACACAAGCCATTATAGGGCAGTTACACCTGGAATTATTCATGGAGGATCTCACTAATGTGATCACACAGACAGGCAATGACATTCCCATCAGTATAAGAGAACACTGCTGTGTGAAACTGTCTTCATTATGTCGTTTTACCAAGTTTGAACAGGCCCTTGTTTTATAATCTATACGACAGCTTTAACCCGCTTGCCAATCAGGCCTTTTGTTTCTGTTATTTTTATTTATTTTTTTAATCCTTTGAATGCGAATATTACCTTAGCCAGGTCTTTGCATTCCTCCACGTTCCGTATTTGTTTGTCAGAATCATCGCGGCGATAATGAAATGCCCAGTAACACGAATGCACCCTCTTTATAACCATGGAGAATTTTATTAACATTATCATTTGATGAGTCCCCACTTCAGTAAGCAGCAACTTTTATGATCATCTGTGGGCTGTTGTGTACAACATGTTCTCCACCGCCAACCGTGCAGAACTTCCTTCCTGACACATTTGTGAAGTTTGCTAATGAGATTACACCGATAAAGGGCACACCTGCTATGATTTTCAATTAGGGTCACACAAAATAAACAGGGAGTAATGCCACAGGGGGATAGCGCTGTCCAGAGTTGACCGGAGATGACATGTCTCAGTAATGAGATTCATTCTACACAGCGCAGCACAGGCTTTACCCAACTGGTTACCCAGCAAAGCCATTACCCAGCTTTCTAAAGCAGCGCAGAATATGCTTATACATATCTCTACCGCTTAAGTAAGCGTAAACCGTGTGTGCATTACATGATTTGATAATTAGGCATGGCCTGGGAAGTACATATTTTTTCAGCCAGATCGTCATAATGTAATTAATACGGGTAGCAATGTAAAATGTGACTATAGAGTAGTGTACACTCGTTCTGCTCTTTTCTTTTCTCCGTGGCTATTCAGCCACATGGCTGGTTAAATTGAATTCTTGCTTCTTTTGTCCTTAAACATTTGTCCAGAATATACGATTGTGTACCTTTTTTCTGACCAGACGATCATTCCTGGTACGTTCCCTTACTATTGTAAACTCCATGTGATCTTGAGGGAGCCAGGATACTTCCAGCTCCGTCGGAAATCTTTATAACGAATCAGTACTGTACATATCCCTAGAGCAAGACTATTATTTCTATCAGGACTCAGTTGTGAGATGATACGGGGTTGGAACTGCACTCATTCCACTTTGTATTTTGTCCATACAGAGAATTACACCCAATATACTCCATCGCCTGGCCTTAGCTGCCAGGTTGAGCAGCCCAAAAATGCTGAGAGCTTCTCTTTTTCCTTTCTCAGCAGTCTGTGTTCTTTCCTTTAAAAAAAATATGAATTACTTACCCACTCAAGTATCTCGTCGGATGGGTATGGGAGACGCAGCAGAGAGCCGCTGCCGGAATAGCTGACACGGCTGGAAAAACTAGCTAGTAATCTGCTGGGTTGGCCCACTGGAGTGAGCAGATGATTAGATCCCTGGCCACATTTAACTTTTATTTTTTTTCCTTCCTTCCTTCCGCAGGAAAGAATGGGGGTTGGATTATGATGGAGTAACTCGTACTAGGGATATGTCACTCCGGCCAAGGCACCACCTCCACCCAGCCAGCCACGTATTTGCATATAGGCTTTTCATTAATCACAACAGTTTAATAGCAGACCCTTTCCTGGCCCACTCATCACACTGCAGCATGACAGAGGGTCCTGAGCAAGTGCCTATTTTCTGCTACACAGTTCTGCTACACTGTATGTGCATTTTTTGGATATTATTTCACACTGCAAGACAGGGTTCACATACCGAATGTCCAGAGAATTTAAAGCTCTAACTTGTAGCCCATAAAGTACTCCAGTTTATCCCTTCTGAGCTGCTTTGTCCTCCTATTTAGGGCTTTTTACACAGCATCTCTTTCTATTCCATCCAACATTGATCACTCTGGTTAATGGGCCCTGGCAGTCTGCATCTGCCACTGAGGAGTATGTCCATGGGGTGTGTATGTGTGTGTCTGAGAGAAGGAGAGAGAAAGCGAGATAAAACTACCTTACTTTAGCCCCTTTTAATAGTACGAGAGGTCTGATACACCACTCCTCTCCCTCAGAGCAAAGTACTGAGGAGAAGACAGAGAAGGAAAAACAAACTCCCTGTGGTGTGTGTGTGTGTGTGTGTGTGTGTGTGTGTCTGTGTGTGTGTGTGTGTGTGTGTGTGTGTGTGTGTGTGTGACAGTTATGTATATCTGGCAGTTCTGTCCATAAGGGGACATAGATTTGCATAAGTTGCTTTGAGGAAAATAGTTGCTTTTTCTTGCCTTTTTTTCACTTTTAAAAGACAAAAGTGGGTGTATACATGCTGCTGTGTCTATACGACTAGATAATTTTATTGCACCAGAGAGAGGGATGTAAGGAAAAAGACACCCTGGAGCATTATGGGCCTTATTTTATATGTTGAAGGTAAATTGTCTGTCGTGACTGATGCAAGAGAAGAATCGTTGGAAAATCTTGCGAAAGATAAAGTCTTTGTTGTTAAGTGCTACTCTGCTTTGTTTCACCAATACTAAAAAAATCCACATTCTTACATTCTAATATTCCACGTCGTACCATCCCATTATGAATGTCTCCTTAAAATTCCAGTATGTTTCCTGTTTTCCTGTTATTTTTCTGAGCGTGTAAACACATATAAAAGGTTTCAGTTTCGCATCGAAGGCAATGAGAAATGAAAAGAATATAGGTTTCCTATTATTCCCAGTTTTTCATTTTTCTGATCATGTGCAGTTAATCTCATGCAATGCATAGATCTATATTTAAAAGTGTCCTCGCTGATGTATGCGGACTATCATCCGTGCTGAAAAGCATTGACTCCGGAAGATGAATTGTGTAGGTATGCATGGAAGGAGCGGGGGTCATTTTATAATGTAGAGCAGTTTGACAGAGTATCTCCATGTGAACGTTGCTAGCGGTGAATGAAATGCATCAGGAGATGTTACATTAACCTAGCCGAAAGAAAGGGGCGCAGCAGATGAAAAAAGTACCCTGCTTGTCATTTGTCTTGTCAGAGACTTCATATTAGTCTCACTGTGGTTTCCAGTCTATCAAGCTCTGCTTCCACTGGGCCTCTACCTCTCCTACTTGGTTTTAAAAAAAAATTTTTATTGTTTCACTTCACCTGGTTTTCCTCTCATGAATGTGCATTACTTTGGTATCGTTCCTCTTTTTCCAGTGAAAGAGGCCATGGCTCCCATCAGGTTAAACAGATGGGGGCTTCCTGAGCTGAGCTTGGAGAGCATGCAGTGCAGTGAGCCATGGGTGTTTGCTGGGGGCGACGTAGCTGGCCTCGCCAACACCAGTGTGGAGTCAGTCAACGATGGCAAGCAGGCCTCCTGGCACATCCACAAATACTTACAGGTGCCCTGCACCACCAACACACACACTTACACATATGCTATTTCTTTCTCTCTCTCTCTCTCTCTCTCACACACACACACACACACACACACACACACACACACACACACACACACACACATGTTGTGCGACTACTGCTCTAGTATAGGTATGCAGATACAGTACAGGCATATTGTATATTCATTACTACTAAACACACCAGTAACCACCCAAGCAGATGTTGCCCTTACTAAGGTCCTGTTACAATCAAAAGCCAAAGGAGAAGTAGAATGTGGAGAGCTGATTAATTATGAAGACGAGGGCTTTCTGCGTACTCCGTACAGGATTGGTGCTTCTGAGTACTATATGAGTCTTTCGATATGATTCATTTTATGACTAATCAGACTTAATATATGTATTGTACTGAAACATTCATTTTTCACCATTGTGAAAGGCAGCACAATGGTGATTCGGCAGCTTAATGCAACGTGCTTTTCATGAAGTGGGAATTACCAATCCATGCATTATTATTTTCTTAAACCAAACCTCTGAGGCTTTGGCAATAGAAGCGTATTTGGATTAATAACAAGCAGAGAGAGAGAGGGTGGGAGAGCACTTAGCTTTGTCTTAGCAATGTCGTCCAAGGCTAGGCCCCTAAGAGAGGCTTACCGGTGCCAATATGCCCCCCTCTTACCTCTATTTACTGGCTCACATCCAAGCACTACCCCCCAAAGCATTCGAATCCTCTCACCCAGCTCTCACCCTCACAAAGCATATAAGTCTTAAATAAAAATACAAATCATAAAAGCCCAAAGTCAGGTCCTATTAATCAGGCAACAATTGTATTGTGTTGGTAAGAACTGTAAATTATATACAGCTAGTGCACTGCAAAAACTGCAAATGTAGTCTGTCAGTTTGTGGACGAGGAATAGGTCCTTCAAGGATGGAGGCTGAAGACCCATTTTTCCACTCTTTGGGTGTCGAGTTTTGGTGAATTTAACTAGTATAATCTATAGTTAGGTTTACCTGTAAATGCGGTCACTTTATGGCTGATGTGGTCTTCTCCTCTTGTAGCCTATTTAGCTTATGATTCAATAAGTTGTGTATTCTGAGATGCTTTCCTCTTTACCATGATAAGAAAAAAAATGTTATTTGAACTACTATATATTTCGTGTCGGCTGTCTGGCCATTCTCCTTTGATGTTTTTCATCAACAAGACAACAAGGCGTGTCTGTCTGTGGAATTCCTATATGAAAAGTTTTTTTTTTTTTTTTTTTTTTTTAATTAAGTACTAAATAAGTAAGTAAGTATGTGTTTAGTTTCTACACCAACAAAAACTGTTTAGGCTGTAGTGTGCAATATTCTAAAGATCAGGACTTTCTGAAATACTTAAACCAGCCCATCTACTGTAGCACAAACAACCATGCCACTGTCAAAGCAGTTGAGATCACATGTTCCCCCTTCTGATATTTGACGTGATCTTGATCTGTATCCGCATGATTTTATGCATTGACTGCAGCTACATGATCGGTTAATCGTATAGATGAGAAGGCATGCAGGTGTTCCTAATACGATGGTCTGTGACGATACAATATATAAATGTTAATTTCCTTCTTCTGTTCTTCTGTATAACTAAAAATACACTGAAGTTGCAAACAGTAAAGTGCATTAAGCTAAATGGAAATAACTTGCACATATCGTCTAGTAGAAGAAAAGTTCCAAACCCGTTGAACACATCTCACCCAGCTTATCCGACTTCACTGGCTCCCTGTGTCTCATCAGACTGACTACAAAATACACCGCCTTGTCAAGAAAAGTCACACACTCTAAGCTTTCATTTGACTGCCTTTAGCTTTGATTACTTCATGCAGTGTGTGTATCCAGTTAATGTATGAAAATGATCTTTCAGAATTTGAGTCTCATCAGGGGAGAAACAACAGTAATTAATGTGATAACCTGGTCATTCAGCACATTCAGGTAGTCAGCTGACTTCATTTTTTATTGCCACAGTAATAGTGGGCACTGTGGAGTTTACACTGTGACTACATCACTTCATGTGCTTCACTTCTCACCCTGACGCAGCCATCAATCTGGAACAGGGTCAATCTGCGCTCAACAGATGATCATACATTCACTGTTACACTGCAAACCCGAAAAAGTTGACAAAACAAAAAAAAATAGGTAATCAGTTAATTTTTTAAGTAATGATGTTTCCAATTTTAAGTAAACAGAATTATCAGTTTTTGAGTTTGTTGTACTCATTCATATTAATCGTTATTTACTTGCATTAATGAGTAGCCTAACTCATACTATAATTTTTCTTAGTTGTTGCAAATTGAATACATTGTTGTTGGTCTTTCGCCTGCTCCTGGCAATGGTTTGCCACAAGTTTTTATGCCACATGCCATTCTGAACACAACCCTCCCATTTTTATCTGGGCTTGGGACAGACACATCATCCAGTGACTGGGAATCGAACCCGGCCCTTTCGCATGCCAGTGGAAACACCTACCACTGAGCCACCAGTGTTCTGGTACTTTAGGGAGCCCAGATTTGTAAAGATTATACTTACAGCATCATGTGAAAACAGACCAATCCACCATCTTGATCAAAACAATTCAATGTGGACAGTTTTCATGTGCATTGATGACATCAGACACAAAATCACTAGGCTGAAGGATTTTAAGTTGGTGGAACTTTAAGGAGACAGTTACTGTGGATTAAAATATCAAATTTGTTCAGCTAACTTGAAAAGTGTTATTTCTACAAACTCAAATACCAAAAAGGTTCTAAATACTCATTAAGGTCTTTTAATTTGAACTACTGTAATTGTAATTGTTTAAGTTAACAGTACTCAATATGTTTAATTACTTTGAGCATTAGGGTTTACAGTGTACACACATACAGTAGCTGTGATTTTTATTATTGCTATTTCAACTTCACCAAACTTTTAAGTGAACTTTATTCATGATTATTTTCTGATCACATTTCTGCAAAGTTGAAGATTTAATACCATCCTTACAGGTTTTTAATATGTTCTAACCTCAATTCCATCTCAATTTTAAATCTCCTTGTTGTTTTCTTTGCTTGATGGAGCCTAATTTGACCCTTCTGAAACTGTGACTTTTTATTATATTTGGTTTTACTTTTTTGCCAGATAGTGTATCACTTTTAACTTTCAAAGCTCTTCATGAATCTCACTCCCACCCATCTCACAGTTCTCACATTCTGTACTTCAACTTCTCTTATGCACCTAAACTTTGTAACTCTCTTTGCCATTGTTAGGTTTGCCGGACTCCACTGCATAATTTAACACATAGATTTTAAGCTGGCTTACTCACTCTCAATTAGGGTTGCACGATTTGATAAAAAATGCACATTGTAATTATTTTGACATATACTGTATGCGATACAGTATGTACCTGTTAAATGTACTATTTGGTCCATAATGTGGTTCCATTTTTTTATTTGGTTAATTGTGCACAGATGAGACTTGGGTACACAATGTAATGTCCACGCTGTAGTCTCCTGGATGTGGGGGTCGGGTGACCAGTCTGCAGGTTTGTCTCCTGCAGGTCTCTGAGCCCTTCCTTAAGCCACCATTTGGTACAACTGAAGTGCAGCACTTGCCCCATTAGCACAGTTCATTCAGGGGTTAACTGTCCAAACGCTGTGTTGGTCAGAACAAGGCAGAAATAACTGTTTATTTGCGGATTAAATTACCACTTGTAGCAGGAAAGGAAAGACAGCGAGATTGCTTTTTTACAGTAATGGACAGAGGTAGAAGAAATGAATTGAGCACTTTGTGGAAAGGTGCACAGATTAATGTTAGAAATACTCTCAGATCAGCTGAACTCTCTGAACTGCCGGCTCTTTTTACAGGAATATCTGCTGTCACTGAGTGATATATGCACTCTCTTAGCAGCATCTCAGAGTAAAAACAGTGCATATACAAGCTTTTCCCCCTACGTCCTATAAAAGATTTTTCAGGAAGGCTTTTCTTTAAGGTTTGGTACTGAACTATGATTTGGAAGTACTATGTATGTGTTACAATATGTTACAAGTACAAATGTTTGATAACAAGTTAGCAGACATTAGTAAGTACTGTATATACTAGCAGGGTGAAAAGAAATATTTGACAAGGATAACCAACTGCAGTCCTAGGGATTCATTGCCTTGCCAAACTACACGTTTTTGTTCTCCAAACACACCTGATCCAGCTCACAAAGAGCTCCGCAGCTCATTATTAAGATGTTGAGGAGTGTTGAGACCAGAGGGCAGCAAACCGCACACTGCCAGTGGCTCCCTAAAACTCAAGCTGAGGTAGGGGTCATTTATTAATAAATCTAAAAAAGCATGAAACGAAGAAACTTTTATAAAGTCTTTTAAACGGTTACTTTAATGTTAATAGTTTATATTAACTGTTTGAATGAATTATGAATCATTAATTAGTAAACTATGCATTGCTAATGTAGTAAGTATGTTGTATATTACAGAGCATTTAATGAAAGCATTTTCACATTAATATAAGATACTAATTACTGAGACGCATTTAATAATCAAATCCTAGCAATTGGATTGATTTTCTGCCGAGGATCTATTCAGAAAATGAAAGTTGTCTGCACAAGTGCTTAACATTTGTAGTCGCTAGTCAGTTTTTGTGTGTTTTATTTTCCCCCTCTTGCTGTGATGGGGAACTGTGGAGACTAGACTATCGCTCGGTATTTGTTCTGTGTTGATGTGGCCTCGGTGGAGTATGGAGTGCTGTCATGTTTGCATGCTCCTTCTTTTTCCGCGTGACACCCCCTTGTTCATTATACAACCACGACATCATTACAAAAGCAGTCTTAAGTGCTTGATAAACGCAAGGCTAATTAAAGCGAGAACTGATGTCAAGATGTGGTTTCCTTCCTTTGTGCCACAGTGGGCTTCGATAAACAATGCACCCAGAAAGCTTTCAGCAATCTCCTCTCCTCTACTCTATCTGCTGTCCTATTGTTGCTGTACACGTGCATGTGACTGTATGCTAGGATGTAAAGCAGAATAACCTTCAGCAATCTGCATCCGCAGTGATAGCAGGCATTCTTGTGGGATTTAAAGCTTTGTTCTAATGAAAAATGAGTCAATATCACGTCCAAAGTGAAGAGAAAAAATTTTTTTCGATTCAAACCCTAAATTGTGTTTGTTTCTCCTTGCAGGCCATCCATGGGCAAACGGTTAGCTGTGAGCCCAAACTGCCTCTGTTCTACTCTCCCATCGACACTGTGGACATCAGCGTGGAAGTGTGTGGGCTCAAATTCCCTAATCCATTTGGCTTGGCCAGTGCTCCACCCACCACCAGCACAGCGATGATACGCAGAGCCTTCGAGCAAGGCTGGGGCTTCGCTGTCACCAAGACCTTCTCGCTTGACAAGGTACCCATCTTAGAGCCTGAAACGAAAACAAATATTTTTACTTGAAATCATCATTTCAGATTAAAATGCATTTGGGGTTGATTACCAGATGATTGATCCAGATGATATTTTCTTTCACATCCACCTAGTACACTATAATGAATATCTGTCAGCATGAATATCATATCCTGCACAAAGAAATCACAATGAAAGCCAATTCATGAATACATAAATGCACAAAATAAAAGAATAAATGAATTGAATAACTGAGATCACAGTATGCAACCCATATTCATAAATCAGTATGACTGTCCTTATAATTCTGTGTGACTTGGTAGTGATTACTTATAAACAAATGAAACTGAAAGAATATTTTTAGGTAGCGTCTTGACAGCTTATGACCGTGACTATTTATTAGGATACCGTATGTTCTACTGCACAACCTTTAGAAATAATAATCACCAGCGTGTAATTTCTCATTATATTTACATTTAAATCACCATTATTTTAAATGTAATGATAAATCCTCAATTCCAGACTCATTATGATACAGACACAGGAGACAACTTTAAAATATATATAAAAAAACTATCAAATTCAAAAAACTTATAAAGCTTTTTATCAGTTAGTAGATTAATCAATTTGTTTATTTGACGAGCGTGGATCTCCTCAGACGAGTCAAATAAAAATTCCAAAAGCCGTAAATTCAAAGAAATACAAGCACAACTAAAAATTTCGAATATCTTGCCTATAGTCTATAGCATTCGACTGGCACTGTGAATGTTAATCAGTAACATATGTTTGCTCTAATTTATTAGCAGAGCTAGAGATGGAAATAAAAACGCATGTTAAAAAAAGAAAGAAGCGGGTGGATGAAGAGTTTATGGCGAGTAACGTTGGTACCACGGGCATGTACACATGTACTGTAAAAACGGCATTAACCATGCTGCCCAGAGATCCTCCTTTTTAACTGCGGCTTAAAGACTGACATCTTCATATTGTATGAATCCTGTGCCTATTTTTAGTTGAAGTTAGCATCTTTAGTGGGATTTTACACATGTAAGCATTGCAGTCTGGTCTCGATTCTCCCTATTACACTTCTTTTCTCATGACATTTGTAGATGCCAGATTGGACTCTAATATACTGTCGCAGCTATTGGCTGTCAGTGTATGCTGAAATACCAGCCGATATCTGGGTAAACAGAAATCGTATTATTCTTTATTGTGTGCCCAGTGGGAGAGATTGTAAGGTTTTTTTTTTTTCCTTCGGGGAAACGAGATAAAGAAGTTCTTAATGTCAGTGTGAATGAGCAGCCAGCACTCTGCTATCATTCTCCTTAAACACAGGGGATTTCTTTTTTTAATATCCTGTGCTTCTGGTTAGGCCGCTCCGATCAACATTAGCCTGCCGCGGTATTGATAGTATTGGAGATGCTCGGTGGATTGTCTGTGGATATGAGAGGCTTCACGCTTGTGGGTCTTGTCTAAGCGCGGGCGTGCTCAGAATTGCTAATTAACTCGCAGGGCCGATGGAGAGGCGGCTAACAAAGCTGGGGTGGGCGAGCTGCGTGACCGTTAATTAGAATTAATGAACTGTATTGAATATAAAAATGTGTCATTTTCTTCTCTCTCTCTCTATGAACTGTGAGATGTGGCGTGGGGTGGGGGGGTGGGGGTTATGGGGGGGGGGGGGGGGGGGGGGCAAGCTGAGACTGTCTCCTGTCAAATTTAGTTTTTTTTTTTTTGTTTTTTTTTTTCTCTTTCCCTTAAGGAGATGTGGCTATTTAATCCCGCGTCAGAGCTGTTGCCACTGGAGCCGTGATTGGTACTTTTGGTATGTTTCTAGCTAATTACAGAATGAGCGCATGTGTGGTGCACCGAGAGAACACTGGGTCCAATTAACCCGGTGACTGGTCAGACAAGGCTAAATCACACCTGTAATTGGTGCTAAGCTGATTAACCACTGAATGGAACTTCATATCCAACTTCTATTCTGGCCTTATAATAGGTTTACTAGTCATATGCTTTAGCCGTATGCCTCTTCACTTTATAGATTCAGAACAGTGTATTGTGGCTTGAGGTTACCGATTTTAAAGTTTTTGTAGCAGGTGTAAGTAAATGTGTAAAGAAGACGTATAGATGTGACCTTTTAGCACTTCAAGAGGAATCTTTAGTTTTTTTTTTTTTGGGGGGGGGGGGGGGCAGATGTCTGTATTCTGTATAGATTTCTGATACATTCTGTATGGATTTCTAACTTTTGTTATCTCTGCAGGAAACTTTTAAAGCACATCAATCTATCCGTGCACTTGCCTTCTTGTCTCCGTGTGGGAGGATTTAGTGGGCAAATTTAAATGAATCTTCAGACAATAACTAATGCAGTAACTGGAAGATTTCTCGACCGCTGCTGTACCTCAACTTTTCCACCGCAATTAAAACAATCACGTAGAGGAGGCAGCGAAGACGCGCACACACACACACTCACACACACACACGTGCACACACACGCACAATGTATGCCTTAGATGAAGGGAATTTAATGAGAAATGTGAAGTAAAGCACCATGGTAACACAGATGATATGTCGCACATCTCCCATCCCAACACCTGCACACCATTGTTTCTTTCTCAGTACATTCTGAGGCCAGCTGTATCGTTCCTCTCTCTGAATCCCAACCAGGACTAATCATCAGCCTTTCTATTAGGAACCGAAAGGTTAGAGGTCGTATACCTCTAGTTCTACACAAACATCACCCCCACCCTCTCTTTGTCTCTGGTGGCCGGAGACGATAATAGATAGCACTGGCCTGTAAATGAGTTCTGTATTCAAGGCTTCTGTTCCCATAATCCCGTAATGAGTCCAACCACTATCAGCTCCTTTTCTGCTCTGCTTCAACAGCTTGCTTCGATTCTGTCAGATATGTGTTCATTCCTGATTGTGTTTAATAGGTTCAGTTGTAAATGCTACGTAGGAACTTTTGGGTTTGCGTTTCAATTATTGACGTTTATTTGTTTTTATTTCCTTCCGGCAGCTATATGTGCATTTTAGGACAGACTACCTGACTATGTGACACGAACGGAGCTAGACAGAGATAAAGGAGAGTAAATCCAAGCCTGCTCTTTTCCTCGATGCTCAATTCATCATTTTTAAAAAATGCTTTATATCATCTGTCATTGCGAATCCACTTTAGGTTTTATTGAGATTTTAAGGTCCCCAGTCTTGTTGGCCTGTAAACAGAGTTCCTGTTCCAGAAGTTGAAGTGGCTGTAAAACTGTGTGTAGAAAGGTTTTATTTTTCTTTGCAGAATTTCATAATTGGCTTGTAAAAGTGTGTCATTAAATTCCGCACGCCCACTTCTTGATCGTTGTTCACCGAGGAGATTTTCTGCTGGCTCTCTCCGCAGGGACCGCATCAGAGGTAGAGGCTGCTAAAGCAGAGCGTCTGTCTCTCACATCAAGGGACACGCTGCCCCCAGCTCACACCTCCTATTTAACTCACATGCGTCTTCCTCTGTAGCTGCCCCATCAGCAGTGATTACTCCGTGCTTAGACGCAGTTGTGGCACATTAGGAACATCGGAACGGAGGGGAGGAGAAAATAAACACCGTAGGTGAATTTAGACTCTGGGATCAGCATAGGAAAACAGGCCTGTCAAAGCAGTCAGTAAGATCTGAGAGGTGTTGACTAATTGCTTGCTAATTACACAGTAAATTGTCTAATTAAGCTGATGGTTAATTAGGGTAAGCTTGCACAGCAGTCTTGTAGAAGTCTCTCCCTCCTTTTTTTTTTTTTTTTTCTAGAGAGAGGCTGTGCCATGTGCCCAGGCAGCAGGCTGTGTAATTGGCACGGTGGCAGTGATTGGTGCTTAACATGACACAGGGAGGTGGCAGAAGCCGAGACTGACAGAATCAGGATGTGCAGCAAACAGCGGTGCATGTCTTGTGTGATGGCTTTAGCCCTCTTGTATCCATCGTGCCATGACAGCTGTGCACACAACTCACCCCTCAGTCATACACCTCGCTCGGTGTCACCTTTACATTGAATAGGTGCCAGCCACGCGGCCTGTACGATACCGTAGCAACCCCCCCCCCCCCGCAAACCCCCCACACCCCACCCCTTTTTTTTTTTTCTTTGAGCACCCCACTTATTTTGTGGTTCAGTGTCAACCGGTTCCATGTGTAACCGAGAATGAGTGCAGCATCAAAGAGGAAAGCACGAGTGACACGTAAAGTCCGTGGTTTTCTGTCCGCTTTCTAAGGAAAAGTGTTTTCATGGACGGAATGAAAAAATACAGATCAGATATCTGATAGAATGTAAACTCATCTGGATTGTTGCTGCCATTTTGTGGGAGCTACTGATAAGAGGTGACATAAATGTAGAGACATGACACACGACAAGGCAGTCCTCTCAATCTGTCTTGTCACCCAATCAATACAGAGGGAGATAGGGATATAGCCACTGCTCAATCATCACCACGCTGCTCTTCAAGTCAGACGAGAAAGAAAGACTCCCATCAGATCAATGCGGAAAATGTCAAAGGTGAATTCTGAACCTTTAGAAAAAGACTCTACTGGGAGTTTTTTAACACCTCTGCCATCCCATTAGCCCTGCAGCTAATGGACAAAGAATAACATTTCCTGCATTTCCTAGGTGAGAGACATTTCAGATGATGTATAGGTTTTTATGGGGATAGAAGGATAAAACATATATATATATATATATATATATATATATATATATATAGATAGATAGATAGATAGATAGATAGATATATCTCAAACCTAAAACAGTGAAGCACTGCAATACAGATGAGAATAGCTAATCTGTTTGATAAGCAGGACATATTTTAGTCTCAGAATTTGGTTGCATCATGTGTTCTTCATTTCGACAGACCTTGTTTATTTACCACTTGCTCTGCAAGTCCAAGGCAAAAAAAAAAAAAAAAAAGGACAGTAGCACAACAGATTTGGCACATAGAGCACCAGTCACAGTTCAGTGCTTTGTATTTATTTAACAAGCAAATTAGCACTAGCGAAGCAGATCCAGGCCTGAAAAAAAAAAGAATCAAATAGCTCAGGCTCATTAGCTTTGGCTACATGTTTACCGTTTATAAATATACCGTTTAATTGGTAGATCAAGGAGGCAGTGACTACCTCTTTTATGGCTGAAAGGGCAGATAAGCTGTGCTTCTTTAGTACCCTGATTCATTCAGAATCAGCTCACATTAAGTTGCTTTACTCCCCATGAACATGACATTGATATAGATGAATATTACTTCATGTCACCTCATGCCACACCACGAATCAGAAAGAAAGTTAATTAGGTTAAAGGTTTGGATAGAAAAAAAAAGGCTCAGTGTTGAAGCTTTAAAGCTTTGGAGAATAATAATAATAATAATAATAATAATAATAATAATAATAATAATTCTGTTCTCTTTGAGAACTGTATTATCCAGCCTTTGTAAATGGTTAATGCACTTTTCATGCAACACAAAGTTTGACTGTAGATATAGTATAGACCCATATGAAGTAAAAACTTTGAATGGTTAAAAAGAAAAAAAGAAAAAATATATATATATTCAGTGCTCATCAAGGTTTGGACACAAGGAATTATTTTCTACATTCTAGAAAAATACTGGACTTTTTTTTTTTTTTTTTTAAACAAAGAAATAACACATACACTAGCTACTGTCAGTCGCTGTTTTAATACACAAAGGTCAGCTGTTCTGGAACAGTTCTTGCAAGAACAGTATTGTCAGGTGCATTTGCAAAACCTGTTAAGCACCCTGAAGAAACTGGCTCTCATGTGGACCAGCCCATCAAAGCAAGACCAAAACTTGCCTCTGCTGCAGACGAGAAGTTTATTTAGAGTTAGCAGCCTCAAAAATCACCAGTACTTAGTTTTCAAGTACTGGAAACATGAGTCTGTCATAATAAGATGTTGGATCATAATAAGGTGATGGATTCAAAACACAATTGATTTTATGGCTCTATCTAAAATGGACCCTGGATTCTTTTCTGTTGTGGTCAGGGAAGTGTTTCAGCTCCCTAAAGGCCAACAGGACGTTTGGGCTCTGAACCAGAACAATTTCAAGGACTAATTCAGTTAAACTTGCTTTATTTTATTCTTTATTTTTTCACACAATACACATAAACCCTAAACTCATGCTAACATTCCTTGCATGTTGCACATTTTTCCTGTTTGCACACTGTATTTGCGCATAAGCGGACTATCTTGCACTTTAGGCCATGGACAGTGACACAGCTGCTGACACTTTTTTTTTTTTTACCTGTCTCTAATCATACTGATATTGTCATCTTTTCCTGTGCAATATAAAAATTCTATTTGAATTCTATTTTATTTTAAACTTAATTTCTTGTTAATTTTTTGATTGAAAATTCTATATCTAATTAATTTGTCTTGCATGAATTTCTTGGTTGTAGTGTAGTAGTGTAATTGCATTTTTCGGAGTAAATGATTGTCTTAGAAACAATTTTTTTTTGAAGATTTTTTTAAAAATGTTTGTTTAAGCCTGTCTTACTGTGTATGGTTATGTATGTGACAAATAAAATATTAAATGAATTAAAAATCATTCATTTAATACGGATGAAAATACAAATATGAATTCCTCTTTCTGGGCATTTGTAAAGCATTGGGCCATATTATTATTATTATTATTATTATTATTATTATTATTAATACTATTATTATTATGCAATTTATATTTTCATTCATATTAAATTCATAATTTTCAATTTAGTTCATATTTTATTGCAAATATTATTATTGTTGTCATAAATAATACTAATAATAATAATAATACTAATAATAATAATACTAATAATAATAATAATAATAATAACATGTAAAGTTGGGCCATAAAACTGTTTACTGGAAAGCGTACAAAGAACGTGTGTAAGTTTTACCCAGAGGATGCTGGCATGGCCTCTTTTCATCCTACAGTATGTTGTTTGTAAAAGAAGGATGTCTCTTTCCAATTCCCTTTTTCCTAGTGGAGTAAATGGTGAAAAGGACTAATGGCCAAGCTGACAGACAATATCCCTCTTCATTTATCACACAGGGTTAATATCCTTTGCTTTGACATTAATTTATTAAGTCCCTCACAGGCAGGCTGATCTTGTTCAGAATTACCATCACGTTTCAGGAGCACCCCACATACACGTACACATGTATACATAATGCACATAGAGACATGGATCACATTAATGTTCCCGCTCTGTGAGATGTTCACTCTATCACTGTACACAGTTTAATACTTACTGTTGATAGTACTGATTAACATAATCACAGAGAACTTCACTCATGAATGTTGATGTTAAATCGAATACCCAAGCTATTATGCGTGTATTAAATAATCTGGGCCTATTAATAAAATAGTTCCATGTTTATGCATGACAAGCTTCATTTCGTATTCTTTAGCAAACAGCTTATCGACATGCTGACTTTGGTCTTCGTCCTTGTTTTTTGTTCCTAAGTGCAGCTAAAGAGTTTTGAGACACAATCCTGCTCAGGGGAACCATAAAACACTCTTTCTCTTCACAGGTTAGTGGAAAGTGGTATATTTTGTGTGTCAAAACCGTTTGACTGTTAGAGAGAAAGTCGTCATGTGGTTTATCGAGTTTCCAAGGGTGCAGATGTGTAGCTGAGATGCTGTCATGGATCCAAGGCTACTTAGATTTATACACGACAAGCAAAGAGAGGGGATTAGGGCTGCAGTGATGATCTTTCTCACAATCTCAAGATCAATCTCAAGAGACATCGCTTAGTGACATTCGCTTACCTGCATACACACACAAACAGCCTCTAACATGCTGTGTTGGACTCGTATGACGCAGTGCTGATTGAATTCAATACAGTGGATAATTAGGCTTGAAATCACAGTGTCTTTAGGTAACATCTGTTGAGCATGGAGAATAAGAGAGGACAGCCTTGGTCACATTGGTGTGTGTGTGGTTTTGAGCTTGTTGATTCTTCTCAGTGGCTGGCTAACAGGTCAAGGTTGAGAGCGGTGTTATTAAGCATGCTTCCTAGAGTCAGACAGTATTAATTCAGGCAGGAGCTGAAGAATGTCATCTCAACCCTCCCTGAGAAATGACCACAGTAGAACTCCAGGAGAAAATGATGGCTTTACAAGTGTTACATCTGCACTTTGCAAACAAAGATGGATGATGTTAAGAAGCATAGTAACACTCCTCACTTTTCTCTTGATCTTTTCCTCAACCTCTCTCACTCATTCTCTCTCTCCTCTCCTCTCCTCTCCTCTCCTCCCTCTGCTTTATGAACCCTCAGTTTGTGGTGGCTGGCCAAAAGCCTGGTGAGGACTGAACCAGCTATGCTTTGATTTTTCTGTCACAACTCCTTATAATGATTAATGCCTGCACTTGGGGCCACTCTGTGTAATTATAGCCTTTCCAGATTTTTTTTTTTTTTTTTTTTTACCTGTCCGCTCTCTGCCCATCACAGAAGGTTTAGATAGTGTCATAGAGTTTCATTTTGGCTCATGGACGATGAGTCTTTATCTTTAAATTCTTAAAAAATAAGCCCTAATTGTTTTCTTCAATAATATATGGATGTCAAAATGGTATACAGTACTGTGCAAAAGTCTTAGACACATGGAGATAACTGTTTGCTCAAGTAGAAACGAGGATGTCTTAAAAAAAAAAGTTTCTTCATTTAAAAAAAATACTATAAAAAGCAGTAAACTGTGATTAATGAAACAAAGTCAGTAACTGTGACAACCCTTTGCTTAAATCATAGTTTCAGGTACATTTTGTGCAATTTTATAAGGAAATTAGCTGTTTAGGTTTACTGAAAAACCTTTGCTTTTACTTTTTTAATATAAATAAATGTATGTATAGTTAAATAACTGTATGTACAGTTAAACCTTAAAAGGGTATTTGTATATCAAAGTGAATTTCCCCCATAAGAAATAATGGAAACTCAGAAGAATCGTTCCACAAACAAAATTTTTTCTAAGAAAAATAATTAATACAAAATATAAAGTAAAAATAAAACAAATTAATTGCACTTTACCTTTAAAAAGAACTGGTGTTAGACAAGGTAAGAAGCAGGAGGTGGGGGGGGGGGGGCTACTGTATGATGACTTTCACACACACGCACGCGTGCACACAAACGGAATCACTGCTCTAAACAGATTGATCTCCTGCTCTGTTACAGCCTTTTTAACTTCAGTAAAGTTACGAAAGAACAGTCACTACACTTGGACACAAAATTAAAAAAATGCTAAGTGGTCATAGTGTTATAGTAAACAGTACATGCGCGCACGGATGTTGACTAAATGAGTGACGCATGTACACCAAGACTGAACATGGGAGACGATTACCCACAATCCCACAGTGCGAGAGACAGGAATTATTGGCTCAGTTGTGATTACATGGCACTCGACTGGCAAAGCGTGTATGTACTCGTATATCAAGACCTCGCTTGTTTAGCGAATTAATATATATTTCAAAATTTAGCTCGTCTTGCAAAACGTTACTTGCTGTCACAACTCCTTATAATGATTAATGCCTGCACTTGGGGCCACTCTGTGTAATTATAGCCTTTCCAGATTTTTTTTTTTTTTTTTTTTTACCTGTCCGCTCTCTGCCCATCACAGAAGGTTTAGATAGTGTCATAGAGTTTCATTTTGGCTCATGGACGATGAGTCTTTATCTTTAAATTCTTAAAAAATAAGCCCTAATTGTTTTCTTCAATAATATATGGATGTCAAAATGGTATACAGTACTGTGCAAAAGTCTTAGACACATGGAGATAACTGTTTGCTCAAGTAGAAACGAGGATGTCTTAAAAAAAAAAGTTTCTTCATTTAAAAAAAATACTATAAAAAGCAGTAAACTGTGATTAATGAAACAAAGTCAGTAACTGTGACAACCCTTTGCTTAAATCATAGTTTCAGGTACATTTTGTGCAATTTTATAAGGAAATTAGCTGTTTAGGTTTACTGAAAAACCTTTGCTTTTACTTTTTTAATATAAATAAATGTATGTATAGTTAAATAACTGTATGTACAGTTAAACCTTAAAAGGGTATTTGTATATCAAAGTGAATTTCCCCCATAAGAAATAATGGAAACTCAGAAGAATCGTTCCACAAACAAAATTTTTTCTAAGAAAAATAATTAATACAAAATATAAAGTAAAAATAAAACAAATTAATTGCACTTTACCTTTAAAAAGAACTGGTGTTAGACAAGGTAAGAAGCAGGAGGTGGGGGGGGGGGGGCTACTGTATGATGACTTTCACACACACGCACGCGTGCACACAAACGGAATCACTGCTCTAAACAGATTGATCTCCTGCTCTGTTACAGCCTTTTTAACTTCAGTAAAGTTACGAAAGAACAGTCACTACACTTGGACACAAAATTAAAAAAATGCTAAGTGGTCATAGTGTTATAGTAAACAGTACATGCGCGCACGGATGTTGACTAAATGAGTGACGCATGTACACCAAGACTGAACATGGGAGACGATTACCCACAATCCCACAGTGCGAGAGACAGGAATTATTGGCTCAGTTGTGATTACATGGCACTCGACTGGCAAAGCGTGTATGTACTCGTATATCAAGACCTCGCTTGTTTAGCGAATTAATATATATTTCAAAATTTAGCTCGTCTTGCAAAACGTTACTTGCAATTCAAGGTTCCACTGTACACAGACACACACACGCATGTACATATAAAGATGCATCTGCAAGATCCTTGTACTTCTGCATGCTCACAGCTGTGATGAGCGAGGCATACTAATCTCACATACAATTTCATTCTCTCAGATGAAGAAATAGTCCTCATGTTTTTCTTTGAAATGTATGACAAATCCTCCCAGAAGTTATTGTTATAATTGTCCATGTTCATTGTGAATTGGAGCACTGCAAGGAAACCAATCTGTCAGATGACTCCAGGTTATAAAAAGTTTCATCATGCCATGCATGTATATTACTTTCATATGCATAATTTTCCCTTAAACTTGGAATAAAACTGATTGAATGGTATAAAGGATAAAAGTATGCAATAGATATGATAGACCTGCACAATGAAAGCATGCAGTATAGACTTTTAATTTCTCTCAAGTGTTATAATGCTATGTGTTTGTCTAGTTCAGCCCTATTTTCAAGTTATTTTCTTTTACAACAGAATTGGTCATGGTTTGGGCATGCCGCTCCTGAGCTGATATTACATTTGAATGATCTGCTAGTATATATTCCTCTGTTATTGTCATTCAGATAGCATAACTGCTTACATTTTATGCAGAATTCAGAAATTGAATCCCCTGAAACCAGACTGTTAATAGGAGATGTTACATCCATCCTCAGTATAGGAAATTATTTCATGTACAATTAGTTCTAGGATGTGGTTTAATGTGTGAGATTATCTTTGATCGTATAGTCCCTCAAGGATATAGATGTGACTGATCAACTTTCTTCTATGATGAATATATCAGTCCTGACGGGAGTGGTATCTTTAGGTTGACAATGCCCCCATCCACAGGGGCCCACGTGCATATATACTGTTGATTTGCTGTCACCAGATATAATCCTTGTTGAACACCTTGGGACTGACTTATTAAGCGTAACTCTCCAACAAAACAATTAAACCGTGATGATGATGAATGGGGTTCATATATCCAGTTCAGGTTCAGAGATTTCTAGAATGTATGCCAAGGCGTAATTGAAGCTGTTTTGGTGGATCATGTTGCTCCAATACAGTACAATCACACTTTAAATTGGGTCGGATGCCATGCAGAAGGCTCAGGTTTGATTCCCAGCCAACACCCAGACCCAGTCTCTGGATGCAGGGCATCTTTAGTGCCCGTCCCACGTACAGATTAAAACTGAAGGGGTTACATTGGGAAGGGCATCTGGTGCAAAACCTGTGCCAAGTCAAATGTGCTGATAGAATGATCTGCTGTGGAAACCTCTTAACTGTGGTAGCTGAAAGAACACCACAACCACACACACACACACACACACACACACACACACACACACACACACACACACACTAATGCACTGATGTACCCAGTAATGCTGCGCAACTTGATTTCTTTTATTTTCAGCAGTTACTGCAAACATTATCAGAACTGTTTTGTTTGCACCTGTAAGACTTCCAGTTTTAGAATATGTATATTCTGTATGTGTGTGTGTTTTAAACAAGTTTTCTGGACAGATTAGTATGCAGTGAAATTACTCATGGGATGCGTGCGTGCGTGCGTGCGTGCGTGCGTGCGTGCGTGCGTGCGTGCGTGTGTGTGTGTGTGTGCGTGCCCTGTGATGTGTGGTCCATTGTGTTTGATTAGTACATCTTGCATGTGTTTGAGTCTGAAAGGCTGTTTGCTGTGTGGGGGGGATTAGGGACCTGTTCTGCTGTGATAAAAACCTGGTTAGCTCCAAAACACAGCCTTGGTCATTAACAAGAGGCAGCGTGGGAAGCAAGGGAGAAAGTACACATCATCTTCCTCATGGGTCATAGCCCGTTAATGGCCGGCATGGAAACAATACACTCATGCAGCGTATTGCAACAGTTGAAGAAACTGTAAGAAAAACACATCGTGTTCAGTGGCAGGTTCTCGTTGGTGCATAAGTCGCTGTTGGCAGATACACAGGAGCACACAGAGGTGTGCTTTGAAATGTGTGTCACGTCTAACCAAAGCTATCTTTGAGAATTCAGTTCAGTCTAGTCAGTATAGTGGCTGTACAGTATGTGTGTGTGTGTGTGTGTGTGTGTGTGTGTGTGTGTGTGTGTGTGTGTGTGTGTGTGTGTGTGTGTGTGTGTGTGTGTGTGTGTGTGTGTGCGTGCGTGTGTGTGTGTGCGTGTGTGTGTGCATGTGTGTGTGCGCGTGTGTGTGTGCGCGTGTGTGTGTGTGCGTGTGTGTGTGTGTGTGTGTGTGTGTGCACCTTATCTTGCTCAGTGTGGTGCCTGTTTCTATAGTTTGCCAGTTTTCTCCCTTTGGGCAATTTTCATGGTTTTCACTTGCTTAATATTAAAACTCTTGTTCCACCTTGGCCTGATAGTACAGAATGCTGGGAGGCAAATGTTCTCTGGTCACAGCTTCATTAAATACAGTTTTTTTTTTCCCCCCCTGAAGCCCTTGGGATGTCTGTCTCAATTTCCATAGTGCTTTCAATGGACAGACATCCTACTTCTATTAAAACTGGGTTATATCTTCATTCACAACCATGGGCTACATCCCAAACTGTCACACGGAACCCCCCATCAAAAAACAGCACCTCATTTCCAGTTTCTAAAAGAAGTGCCCTTTCATATGCATCTCATGATTGAACATTCACAGTGAGATTTTTCTTTAATCAAAAATTTGATTTTGGTTCATTTTAAACAAAACAGGGATCCTTGGATATAGACTGTGTTTTAATGTTGCTTGTGTGCGCCTCTGTAAATGTGTCCCAGTCTCATGTATAGTCAGAGTGAAAAACAAACCAGGATTTCTTATAAAGAGCAGGAGTTTTTTTTATTTATTTCATCTTCTTTTTTTTAAAGCAAATACACAGAATCCTACACCCATAAAACCACAAGGTGACTATCACAAGGTCCAAAAAAAAAAAAAAAAAAAACTTTTCAGCTGATAAAAATAGAAAAAAGAGAAACCAGTTCTAGCTCTACTCTGTCTAATCAAACTTATGCTAATTTGATCTAATTAGCAGCAATTACACTTTCTTGTCAGTGTAGCTGGAAAACAGTCTAAATGTCATAAAATTAAGTTAGCGCACAATTATCTTAATTGTTCTGTAAGGGTAGGCTCTAATCGGGCTATGCAAAATTGTTCTCTTACACTGTTAAATTGTGATGGACAGTTTAGCCGAGGTGGGGGAATTAAGCTGTCACTTCTACTACAGGTACTCTTGCTTTATCGATTCAAGTTACAGAATACTGAAGGAAAGTGAAAGAAAGATAATGTCTGTCATATGGTTTAAATTATATATGCCTCTGTCTTCTCGATCATTCGTTTTATGTGTCAGTTTTCCACAAGAGTTTCTCCACTGTGTGGAAATGCACATAATACAATTCTATACAATCCTTCTATATTTTGAAGTCGCTGTCATTATAAAACCCAAATACTATATTTGTACCATATTATACCTCCATCAGCATTCCTGTTCGCTTTGGGTTGTGACCTTTCAGTTGCAGAGGTGGACGGTGCCAGTTTGTGATCTGCTCGTGCCATTAGCAGGTCGAAGCTGTCTTCACTATGCACTAACGCCATGAGTGGACAGATTATGTTGCATACAGGAGAAAAGTGGACACCATCAGCATATAGTGTGCTTGTGATGCATAAGCAACACACGAAGGGCTACATTTTAAAGTGAAATATTATGTTTTTGCCCTGCCGTCTTTCTGGAGGGTTCTGTCAGGGTTTTAGGCATGTTGTAATGTTTTCCGGTAATAGATGCCGTAATTAGCGGGTCCTAAGAGGTTGTAGCCATCTTTCAAACCAGTCTCATTTGCCTTGCCAAAGCTTGGACTTTGGGACAAATCCAAAACTCATAATGTACGTGAAGATTTCATGATCATAATGCAAGGTAGTGCTGGGCGATATGACTTCAAATTAATATAGATTAAGAATTAATTGAAAACAATGATCACAGAAAAGATTAAAGATTTTAAATTATTATGAGTTTTTGTGTGTGTGTGTGTGTGTGTGTGTGTGTGTGTGTGTGTGTGTGTGTGTGTGTGTGTGTGTGTGTGTGTGTGCTCAACTATTAAAGCTGGCATATACAGTATTTTCTAATGAAAGAGTTTCTTCACTGTTTCTTCACGGACAGGGCGGAGTCATGTGACTATATGTTTTTATAGGGACAGTACAAAAAATTGTATCAACAGAATAAAAGATAATAAAAAAAACCTGACATGGGGAAGATTACTTTGTTTAGATGTTCTGACTGTCAGTTTCAATTCATTTTCAATTAAATTTTGGCCCAGCCAAAGTGCAAGTGCAATAATGAGTTGTAAGATTGCATATTTTGAGGCATAGATAACATAGTTTAATTGCAACATATTTGAAATATATTAATGTTCTTCTCTTCCTGTTCTGCTATTCAGGATCTTGTGACAAACGTGTCACCACGAATCGTGCGCGGAACCACATCAGGGCCGACGTTCGGCCCAGGCCAGGGCTCCTTCCTTAACATCGAGCTCATCAGCGAGAAAGTCGCAGCCTACTGGTGCCAGAGTGTGTCCGAGCTTAAGGCAGACTTCCCTCACAATGTAAGTGACTCTTTCGCTACAAAAAATCTAATGAAACAGATGGCACTGCAGACACAGATAAGCCAGGATGTCACATGTACCCAAGTGGAATATTCTTGCAGCTTTCATTTGTATCGAGTTAGATTGATAGGAGCACTGTAGGTGTTCATTCAACAATGAGGATTTCAGGGCACTGAGACAACATTGATTGTTTAACGGAAGTTGTAAAATAGGAATATATTGTGTAAATATATAATTTCATATAAAATATACATATATATGTTTATATAATTATAAAAAATAAAAAAAATTTCTCATGCCATGTAGATATTGACATGAAGCCAGGAAGTAAAGATGGTAAAAATGACTTTACACATTTTATGGTTTCTAGTATTTTTGTTTTCTCCAGAGTACAGGTGACGTCAGTTAGCTTGAAGAAATCACAGAGAGAGAAAGGAGTGAAATGTTGACAACATTAGCACATTTAACTCCTATGTACGTGCTTATTTATTGATGTATCACAGTGTTTTTTATTTTCTGGAATCATTTTTCCAGGCTCATAGAAGCAGAAATAGGAATTGCTTGTTTTTGGTCTGATGGTTTATACGGCTTAGTGAATGTTGTTATTAGCACTATTGTTCCTGTTATCTCTCTGAATTCAGTCTCATGGAAATTACAGCTTGGATCATTGCTGAGTTCAAATGATCATCTTGGCAGCATCTTTGGTGCTGACATTTCAGCTCTCATTCCTCCGTTTTTCTTTTTTCTTTTTCTTTTTGCACCCCATGTGCTGTGAGTCACCTGCAGTAAAAAACGAATACTGTAGGCACAATTTTTTTGTAACTGTCTCCACTCAAATATCTGTTTCAATTTTTATCTCTCCATTAGAATATAACCCTGTTCAACCTTTCGAACTTCCCTAGTGCCCACAACATTCAGAGACCAACTAAAGAACTGAAGCATGTAGATTTATGCATTATCTATTTAAACTGTCGCACTAACATTTGAGTGCTGCTTGTAAACCCCCAGGAGGGAGCTGCTGAAATAGCAAATAGCCTGGAACTTGCCATGATTGTACATAATTTAATAGTTGCAGATTTTGATCATATCATTTTGCCTGTCTTTAAAGTCCCGGATGTTGTGGTGCTAAAGCTACTCTATCAGCTACAGCTGGATCAGATCACTCACGTCAGTAAAGACGCCTCAAATGCCAGGGTCACCTGATCAGGACTGTAAGAAACTGGATATTTTACTCATTGATTACCAATTAATATACAGTATAAATAATCAATTATCCATGTGAATTGAAAAATGGTAGATTCATCTGGTTGACTGGTTAACTACTTATAAATGAGAACATCTGTAAAATATGAATTATTTGACTTTTGCAGCTCAACTTAGGGGTTAAACTAACAAATTTAAATAATTTGAATAACTGCTTCATTAATATTAACCTTGCAAAAGGTCTAAACATAGAAGCCTAAACATAACTAGCTTTATTAAACTATGAAACTGCAGCACATTATTTTTTTCATCTTACTCGATCAATGAAACATACTGTAACATCAAGTGCTTTTTATATTTCATTTAAACAAGGGCTCATTTTAACTTTGTTTAAGATACACAGATGAGCTGCTGTTGGTGCAATGTATCTGTTTTTACTTTTCTTAGTTCTTATCATAAATTATAAAAACTACAAAGAAGTACAGGTGAAGTGAAAGGGTGTGCAAAGAGACAGAAAAATGTCACCAATAATTGCAGATCTAATAATTTCATAGTTTCCATTATTACAATTTCTATATTCAAGTTGTTCATGTTATGATCCTTGCCTGTCCTTATCACATTGATAACTTCAGTTCATCCTAAATTGCTTATTTAAAAAATATTTTCAAATATACACATTTTGTGTTTGCTCAAGCCTGTCATGGTACAAGTAATGGTTTGTAGAAAAGAGTTTGTAGAAAACCTGTACTCTTTTATACAAATGCGTCTGTTTAATGGCAAATCTGCAACACCGACAATATGCTGTATACGTTTTTAGGATGTAAAGGATTCTATGAATCTTGAGAATTTGTTTATTTTTAGCGAAAGAGATTACATTAAATGTTCTGCAAATTAATTTGCTACGTTTGTCCATGCTCTGAGGCTTTCAGTTTACCAATATGAGTCCAAATGTCACATCCATAAGTAACACTGCCACTACCCTCCTCTTTTAACTCCTCTTGTGTATATTCTGTCATTTAGAGTTGTGCAGTGTGGGCATGTCTTTAGGATAACAAATTTGCATTAAAGTTCTCTGGCAAATCAGGCAAGAAATTATAGTTATAAATTTTTTTTCCATGTTTGCTCTGACAACCCTGTTCAGCTTGTTGTTATCTTAGCAAGAAGCCTACAGTGCATCTCAAAAAAAAAAATATTGTGGAAAAGATTTTTTTTTTCATAATTCAATTCAAACTCTTATATATTCTTGATTTATTACATGTAAAGTGAAATATTTCAAGCCTTTTACTTTTTAATTTTTAATTTTGACGGCTCATGAAAATCAACAATCCAGCATCCCAAAATATTTGATTAATTCCTATGAGACAATCAGCCTGTGACACACCTGAGGTGTTGAAGGCCAGGTTGCTCTGATAGCTGCCTTTAGCTCACCTGCATTGTTGGGTCAGGTGGTTATTATCGTCCTCTTAACAATAGCCTATAGACTCTCTATGGGCTTCAGGTCAGTCAAGCACAGTAATGTCATGATCAGCAAACCAGTTAGTGGTAGTTTTGGCACTGTGGGCAGGATCTAAGTCCTGTAAAAGGAAATCGGCATCTCCATAAAACTTGTCAGCAGACAGAAGCATGAAGTGCAGTAAAATCTCTTGGTGGTTGGCTTTGGCATTGATAAAACCAGTGAACCAACACCAGCAGATGACATGGCACTCAAAATCATCGCAGACAGAGGAAAATTCACACCGGACTTCAAGCAACTTAAATCCTGTGCCTCTCCCCTCTTCCTCCAGACTTTTGGACCTTGAATTTTAAATTCCAAATGAATATTGCAAAATCTATTTTTATCGGAAGAGAACGTTAGACCAATGAGCATTAAGCCAAAAGTTGTAGCCCATTTCCTAAAGATGTGTGTGCATGGTGGCTCTTGAGGCACTGAATCCAGCCTCCACTCCACTCCTTGCTTGTGGAACTTTTCCTTCACCACACCTTTCCCTTCCAGTCAACTTTCCATGACTTTGCTTTGATACAACACACTGTGAACAGTCAGCCCTTTCAGTGATGACCTTCTGTGGATTACAGTCAAGTCAGTAGTGTTCCCCATGATGATGGCTGTGTGGACTCAACTGGACTAAGAGATAAATGGTATTTATACTGTATAAATAGTCATTTACTCAAACTTAGAACGAAATATTCTAATATTTTGTGATACTGGATTTTTCATTTTCATGAGCTGCAAGCCCTATTCATTGAATTCACTGATTAAATAAAAGGTCTTGAAATTATTAGGATTTCTATTTACATATATCATATATTAATCTTTTTTATCATGCACATGTCGCAAATTAAATTAGTCAACTTGTTTTTGTGTTTTCTAAAATTGCTTTAACAGGGTGTGGATCATCAAAAAATCCTTTCGAGTTTTGCTCATAAGACTGTGTGGTGCAATAGTAAAAGCTTCGCTGTTATGCTTAACAGATTTTCTATTGCAATATTCTACCCAGGTATATTCAATATTGCATTATGATTTATTCTGTTCTTATTGGTGTTGTTGTTGGTTAAGTAAATGACATTTTGAATATAAAAGTCCATGTCAATATTCTTTTCATAATGAATATTATCAGGTACATTGTCTAATTGTTGCATCCCTACAATTTATATTAAGGGCTTTTATTTAAAATTAGTTTGATTCAGCGTGTCTATTATGAGCATCCGAAAGGGAGGTTTATAAACATTGTTAGTGTGACTATATCGGAGCAAATATGAAACACTCATATCCGATTCATAACCTGGGTTATTTTTATTTTATTCTTGCTTTCCTGGGGTCCTCACACGAGTGATTGTGAGTGTATTCTGTCATTGGTCGATAATTATCCAATCTTCATGAGTTTTTTTTTGTTTTCAAATCAGACAATTTGAATATGATCTCAATTTGATTGAATTCCTCAATGTCCCTTTTATTATTCTCAGTATTGCAATGCTCATGTTTGCTAATGAAACACAAATATTTATGGAGTGGGCTGAGTCCATATCTCAGTTTGTTCGCCTCCATTTTATATTTGTACAGACGGAGCAGCATATGTTGGCTGAAATTACAAAAATGACGACTCAATTGTTCATTTTTGAGCTTGGTTTTTATTTTCCTCTGCTTAAGAAATATCAAAGGATTAATTGATTTGGTGGAGACTTTCTGGCTGCAATCAGAGTGGGCACAATCAGACGTAAGGTCCAGCATTCACTCGCGCAGCTTTTGTGAGGAAGAGTGGAAAAAAAAAAAAAAGGCTGAGATATGTGTGAGGAGAGAACAGACACCAGCTCTCCCTCCTGCTTTGTTACAGTGATCCACTACGCTGTACTGTACATCCCTCCTGAAGCATGAATGGAAATATCTCCGCTTCGAGATACTCTGTGTATGTGTATGGTAGAATAAGATTTGTTTATGGTTACATGCAGAAACATGTGTTTGAAAAAAAATCATATTTGGATGATTTCCATTTGCTAGCTGAAAAGGTTGTTCAGACTGCCCTGCCCCTGGGGCCTCTGTGCACACACACACACGCACGCACGCACGCACGCACGCACGCACGCACGCACGCACGCACGCACGCACACACACACACACACACACACACACACACACACACACACACACACACACACACACACACACACACACACACACACACACACCACACACACTTATACACAACGCTCACATATACCCAAGGCTTTTTCATTCCACAGCCAACCTCCAAACCTTGTCTAAACTGCAGCTTCAGCCCTTGCAGGTCAGAGCTTATGGACAAATTGCTGTGATTGTCATCATCAATGCTTCAAATTTTCCACCCATTACGAGGGGAATGGCTGCTGCATGGTGCGAAGGAGGGGCGAAACGCTCCGAAGCGTTCTTATATGCCGGCCGAGTGACAGGCTCGAGGTGACTGATCTCCATGGAGACGCTTTGTTACAGTGTGCCGTACGTTCAGAGGCAAGAGCTAGGCACAGGGTTATTGAGCTGATAACAAGGTAATCCTGCTCCTCTCACAGCCTCCACAATTCTCACTGCCTTTAACTTGCTCCGCCTGTCTGACGGCACTTTCAGCACCGATTGTCTTTAATAAACTGGAAAAAAAGGATGCCTCGCTGCCATTTCAAGGACCTCTTTCCCATAATGTAAAGTTAAAGTGGTCAAAGGTCAGACTCAAATCAAAATAGAATAAGGCGCGCCTCCGTGGCACCCAAAATGAAACTCAGTAGAAGGTCCTAATCTCAGTCATCTCCAGCAACACTTCTGTATCTCCCTGCTTTTCTGGGCTTTACATTAATATTACCAAAGACTATTTGAGGGTGTATCAAATATCGCTTATATGTCAAGGTTGTTTGGTAAATCTGAGCAGTAAATGTCAGGGTGCTTAACTTTATTTGCCCTCCAAAACTTGGCAGTATTTTCTGCACTTGTGTAGGTGGGCTATACTTCAAAAGGTGCAGTGCTTTTGGAAGAGCCTAATGCCCCGGAGATTTATATCTAACGGAAATTTGTCCTAGGGGAGAGCAAATCCTCCGAGTTTAATATCCTCCTCTGAAATCTGTTTTTATTTTTTTTATTTTTTTACTTCTGGTATCGAAGGATATATCTTTTGTTAGTGTCACACTTTCTTTACTTTTGGCATCTCTTCCTCATCACCACTAAAAGTAAGTCATGGTTATTTCATGTGCCTGGTTTTGAGACTTCATAAACTAATAATGCATAAGGCTTTCAGCTTACAGCAGATTTACAGTCATTATGTAGGTATTGAAACACAGCTACGTATTTGATGTGGAAAACAAAAAGCAAATGGATGTAGCGCGCTGCAAGACGGCATCTTCATTTTGCTACGGTGTTCTGTATATGAGACCGACAATGCATTATTTGTGCATTAGTGCTTGTAAAGTATGTGAAAGCTTTTTTTCCACGCTGTGATTCCTTAAAACCAGTAAGCAATAAGATGAAGCTGGCTATCCACTTTTTTTGATTGGCTTTCACAGATCAGACATAACATTAAAACTACATGGCTAAAATCATGTACAGTAGGTCCAACAGTAGGTGTGCTGCCAAAACATGCATGGACTCCATAAGATCTCTAAACGTGTGTTATGGTGTTTGACTCCAAGACTTTAGCAGCAGATCCCTGTAAGGTAAGGTATTTCTGTCATTTGTGTGGTGGGGCTTCAAAGCATTGGTGTTGTTGGTCCCGCACATCCCACAAATGCTCAGTCAGATTGAGAGCTGGGGAATTTGGAGGCTAAACCAACACCTTAAACTCGGTCATGTTCCTCAAACCAATCGCAGTCCAATATGCAACAAGCTAATATGTACTGTGTGCTCTGACACCATTCTGTCATAGCCAGCAGTAACCTTTTCAGCAGTTTAGGTTACACTAGCTCTTCTTTGGGATCGGACCAGACTGGTTTCCTTCACTCCTCACACGAATCAGTGAGTCTGTTGCCTGGTTGTCCTTCCGTGTACCACATTTGTCGATAGAAATCACTGCACCAGCAACACCCCACATGAGCAGATGTTTTGGAGATGCTCTGACCCAGTTGTCTAGCTATTGCAGTCAGATTTTTGTCACTGTGGTTCAGATTTTAATTTTTGCCCATTTTTCCTGCTCCCAACACATCAACTTTATGAACTGACTGTTTACCTGCAGCGTAATATGTCCCACTCCTTTACAGATCAATCAATGAAATTTTATTCATTAATGTTATGGTCAGCTATACAAAAATGAGTTTCCACTGATTGATCTGACTGGATGAGAGGAATTTCATGAATGGACATTATAGACGGTAACCACTACGACATTTAGCTACTATATATGTTTCACTGCATGTCAGAGATGTCCTACAATCATTAATTACACTAACTGTCGGTCACCAGATTGGTTGATAGTAGGTTGGTATGGTTTGCAGTACTGCGGATAGAAGCACTTTATAAAACTTAGAAAACCTGGAAGCACTTTAGAAAACATATCTAGATAAAGTTGTGTCATCTTAAACAGCACGTTAGCTCCTTAGTAACTGTTTCTAAGTGATTCTGAATCATCGACCCTGAAACATCATTATTCTTTCATGTACGACTTCAAAGCTAACTAGCTTCTAACACAAGACTGAATCCCAAATTCTTCTCTTAGTATCCCTGATCCAGTGCACTAGATTTCCATTTAACACTATTTGGAATTTAACCCCAGAACCCGGGAGTTAACAGAGCTGATTTTCTAAAGCGGATTAAGCGGAAATATAAAGAGAAACTTAAGAGATTTACAGGTCTGTCCACCACCTCCAGGTTTATTCTCTTCACCTTTTGTCCACATAAGAATTTAAAACTACTTTCACTCATTAATTACATTAATGGTTGGTCGCTAATGGTTGGATGCCAGTTCCGCTGTTATCGCCAGTGGCAGGAGGATATGTGTTGGAAGAGCACAATATCTGGTTAAATAACCAAAAAGATCATAATCTATTGATAATAATCATGATCATACATCATTGTGGAACTGTTGTATAGAAACAATATCACACTCAAGGTTGTGTTTTTATGAATACCAGCTTAGCTGTGATGCCTTTGATACTCGGGTTGCACCCTTGTGCCTATGCTGTGCTGATATCCAGCACAACAGCTCTCCCTCTCATGTTATATTGCTTAATTTGGCGTATAGTGTGGAATACCCTCTCTATATTTATTTTTTTTATTTATTGTTTTAATAACACCATCATGCCTATAGATTTGTTCTGATAACAAATCTTGGAAATTATACTTATTGATTTTGAGGACAGAGAAGCACTGCAATTGCACTGCCTTATTCAGTCCCACTTTAAACTGTGTTGAAACAAAGCAAGAAAAATAAAAACATACATACACACAAAATAAACCAAGACTAAAGTTTTAATGAATCTGTAATTTGTAAGACTATGTTGCTCTAATCTCTCTCTCTCTCTCTCTTATACTTTTTATCTGCCATAGATTATCATTTCCAGCATAATGTGCAGCTACAACAAAGCTGATTGGACTGAGCTTGCCAAAATGGCAGAGGTGAGTCTTTGTTATGATAATTTACCAGCGCACACAGTTGTGAAATTATACCCCCTTCCTTGCTGATAATTTGCCTCTTTTGATAACACTGCCTGCATAACCATTGCTTGGGAAAAGAGGAGAAAAGTGTGATGTACCACACCTTTCCAAACTGCAAAAGCAACATTCACGGTTATTGCATAAACACCCCAAATATTGAATCAGTGGCAATTAATCTTGGATCTGAAGCATGCTACATTTAGGCAAATGTTTATAAGACCCAACTGGTTTGTCGCTGCCAAGAGGCTGAGACAGATGCCAGAGAAGGAAAGAGGCACTGAAGGAAGAGAGAGAGAGAGACAGAGAATGGGAGGGGAGCAAGCAAAGGGGGCATCTTTAGGCCAGACTTCTTCCAGCTTTTCTGGATGAAAGCAGGAGCTTTACAGCCTCTCTGTCCTTTCCTGGTGTCAGTCAAAGCAAACCCCAACAGACCCACTGTGGACACACACACACACGCACAACGCCACACACATATTGAAACTCACAAGTAAACCCAGAGCTGATATTTTGAATGGAAATAGATTGAGGCAGTTCAGTGGCCCCCGGAATTAATCGGTGTTGACTCACATATCTCTGGTGCTTAATTGTGCACAGAAAATGTCAGAAAGTAAACAGGCCCACGTGTCAATGTGTTAATTCTGCTATTGATTTCATTGACGCTCTCTCGCTCTGTTGGACCTCATTAAACCAGACCTGTCAAGCACCCCCCCCCCTCTCTCCTTCCACTCAAAAGATGGACATCTGGTTAGTGCTGTCTCCCTTCTCGTCTACCCGCCTCTGTATTACTGTCAGGTACCTTTTGCATATTGCGCAATCATAAAGCAGGCAAGAAACTGATCTAAACTAGAATGTAGTACATTCATCACCTAGCTTCCTAATCCCTAATCCTGGCCCCACCTTCAGACCTAATACTAACCTAGCTTCCCCCGTGTCCAAGAGACACGTTGGGTTTAAGCCTTTACCTGCTTTCTAGCACTCTGGTATAGATCTAAGTTACAAAGGAGATTGGCGGTGCCACTGGGTATAGTAGAGGAGGTGAGAAAAAAAAAAAGAAAGAAATATGCCTTTGGTGCCTTCTTTTTTTGTTTGCTTGTGGTGTGTCTTCTGAACTGAATTCATTGTTTTCATCACATCCATAGCAGACTGTTTAGTTACCTCTGCCGGCAAATATGAAATAAAAGCCCGGTTTCCATGGTAACTCCATTTTCAAGGAGATTCAACCATTAATTTTCACTTTGAAAATTCTGGAAGGGAACACTTAACACTGTGGCTTGCCCAAGGATACTACTTAAAAGTTTTTTGTTCTCCTTTCCCCCTTTTTTTTTCCCTTCACCAACGTGTCAGACTAAAGTAAATCATTTTCTACTTTCAACTGCCCCCCATTACTGCTCCCTCCACACAAATTTCTGCCTGATAGAGAAATATTGCATCATAACCATGAGCTAGAAGCAGTAATTCCTAGATGTCAAAGTCTCTCCGTAACCTGTTCGTGCATTAATTTTTTATTTTAAAGTTGTGAACAGAAATAGTAATATGCCATTTCATATGCAGGATGTGTTGAAAATGAATACTGATAATCAACAAAAATCTGTAAAAGTTCAGGTGCAATAAAATTTCTGATTCTGTAGATCTCACCGGAATAAAACGGATAAAACCTCCCCCTTTCTGATCTAATGTCTCCAGCCTTGTCTCTGGTCTGATGAGCTGCCTTCAGCTAAATAATTTGCATACATTCATGTGATGAACAACAAGAGAAGATCTGTTACAAAAGCTAAACTGGTTAATGATTATGAAACTACTCGCTATATACTGATATATGATATACGTGTTCTTGGTCGGGTTTTAAAATACTGTTGACAACCCCAATACTAGTGTGTAAACAGCCAGGTCATTGTAAAAATGTGAGCTAAAGTTAAGAACAGTCTCTAAAAGCTTACAGCCATTGGCCGTCCTCCCTCCTGCTTGTTCGACAGAAAGTACTATTAAGCTCCACTCAATTCCTCTTATTTTTCCAGGTTTTTTGCTTTCATTTTCAGTCCAGTCCCTCTACCTAAGGAATGCTTTTTTGTTTGTTAAGCCACCCAGTGACCTAGAAATCATTCAAGCATAAAACCCTTCTAATTTAAAGCATGAACAAGTGAGAAGCAGGTGCAGATGATGACAGATGATCAGGCTGAACAGTGAACAGTGATTATTATACTGGTGATGCTGAATGCTGCGTGGTTAAAACAGACCAGAGGGGAAATGAGGTTGCTGGTATAGTTTTGTAAATGTATCTTTAGGCATTTGCAGCTTCATCATCATCTATACCGGTAAATCCTGTATTCAGGGTCACTTGGGGCCTGGAGCCTATCCCAGGAGACTTAGGGCACGAGGCGGGCGGGGTACACCCTGGACAGGGTGCCAATCCATCGCAGGGCTTTTTGCAGCCTGTTGCAGTAAAACATTTGTTCCCATTTCTTGAATTTTATCTACATAATATAATGAAATATGAAGAACTGAGGGATAGTTCAAGACTTTTGCACAGTACTGTACCTACAGTAGTGCCAGTTCTTTTTCATGTTAGAGTAAGTGTGTGTATCTACACCTTCTTTTGCTGTTGTGCTCTTGATACCCTCTGAGATCGAGCGAACTATCATGATCTAAAGTGTATGACAGAGATAGGTGATCTTGTCTTATGAAGCCGGGAGCTGATAGCCCAGGTCAAAAGCAGTGTCAGCACAGATAAAGAACCAGTGCAAGCGCATGGCTCTTTTGTGGAGTGTATACTTACAGTAGAACTGCCCTCCTGCTTTAAACAACTGTGAATGGAAGAATAAAGCACTGATGGTGCTTTTGCCCAGATAGAACACTGTTATTTTGGTGGTTTTACAAATAAAAATTTGAAACACAATGAAATTCCCTCTTAGGTGTCGTGTTCAATTATGTTTGTCACATAATACAATTTTAAATCATTTCCATAAAATCATCAATACAGTTAACGCAAACATTATTAACGGAGTCTTATTTAGTGCCTGCATTCAGGATCTTAAAATGATCATTACATCGCCTGTGTCAATGCTTTATCAAGCATCTTATTTTTATATTCCTGAACAATTAATGCAGGGTTATTAGTTTATGTTGTGTCGTCGTATATTTATTGGCAGCTGCACAAGTGGGACTGTTACCAGTCATACTGCTGGAGAGGAGTATAGATCATAATCAGAGGACATGCCTGTACTAAAATGTGTGTATGTATCTGTATCTGTATGGGAATGGGATTAGAGGTGGCACTAAGCCTCTTGATCTTTTCATGCTTTCTGTTTGCCCCTTCATCTCCTTTCCACTCTCACTATCTGTTTCTGTGCTTCCATCTGACCTGCTTTGCTCTTTCTTAGGTGTGTTTTTAAGCGCGCAGCATGAAAAGGACAGAACACCAAATCCTTAACCCTGCTTCATCAGCCTTTTCGCGCATTGTTTTGTACGCGTTTTCTCTGTCATTCTCTTTTAAGCTTGAAATGACAAATAGTTTTCATGGGTTCTTTCCTCTTAAAGCTGCTTATTGTGATTTGCGATGATAGTGTGCTTAATTCATTGTGTGTGGCCTTTTGTTGTGTAGGCAAGGGGGGAATAGGAGGCAGCCACCTCCTGTCTCTTGTCCTGTCTATAAAGGGCTTAAAGGAAGCTGGGTGAAATTAAACATTATTGATAATTGGCTTTGGGATCACGGTGCATTGTGTCTATTTTGTACCTGCATTTGGCCCTAATTGACCATGAAATCTGGAGCCTAATCCAGGGCTGCCATGCTTCCTCCTCTCTCCAACTGACTATGATAAATGGCTTCATCCTGCCACTTGCTCCTCTGCACTTTGTAAGGCTAAAATACTTATTCTTCTTTTCTCCCTCTAATGGCTGTCAGTCTGCGGAAAATCATAAATCTACAGCCGGAGTCACTCTGGCAGGTTTGTGGAGCTTTTGTAATTGTTTAAATCCCACATGTGATGTGGTTTAAAGCCCCCACGGATATGTAATTGCCTGTCAAACGCCTTTCCTGCTCAGCTACTTTCTATGCCCCACTCCACTAGTCTACATACAGAGCAGCATCTCCTGTGCATTCATGTGGAACAGTTATCACTTGTCTGATCTATTTTAGTCCTAATGCTTCAGTCACTGTTGTTTTGTATCTCTCATTGGCATACACCTCCTCTCGAGAAGAGGCTTTTTTTTGGACATAATTAATAAAGTATTAATCATGCTGTTGTTTTTTTAGTCATTTGCATGATTCATTTTACACTAGTGAGACTTGCATATGGTTTCAGTTCAATGTTTCCACTTTCATATGTAAAGCATGAATTCATTGCCTATATTGAAGTAACGTTTGCATAAATATGACCCTTGAACAGGCTTCTGGAGCTGATGCCCTGGAGCTGAATTTATCCTGCCCTCATGGAATGGGAGAGAGGGGTATGGGACTCGCCTGCGGGCAGGTACAACCAACACACATCACTTTGCACCTCAGACGTACTGAGACACAAGCTGGAGGAGCTTACACTCTCTCACTGAGAACATGACTTGTCAGTTAGTGTGTGTGTGCTCAGAGAGTGCTAAGCTACTTGTATATACACTACAGTAGAATATTTAAGCTTAATGAATCCAGCTGCTGAAAATACATATCTACAGCGTGTATAGCATAAATGAATGAGTTGAATGCATCTACTATATTACATTAGTGAATATCATTCCTGTCTCGGCCAACTGCCTTTCCCTTCTAGGGAATTACCATATTTCATTAAATATAGAAAGAAAGTATTTCTTATTGAGAGGAATAGGAATATTTTGATTCTCAAGGGTTTTGTAAAAAGTCTGAGCATCAGTGTAATAACGTCACTCGTTTAGTAAAGCAGTCACGAAGGAGGGGTAGTCATGCCTGAGGTATATGTATCTCTCTGGGCACTCCACTTCATGAAATGAAAATTTATTGTCTAAAAAAAATTATGAAAGTATGATGACAGGTATGATAGTGAGACAAACCACAAATACCTACTAATGAGTCTCCACTCCAGACGAGTATTTTGCATGATGCTCTTAACGATGCACATTTTATATAACATTGCATTCAATCAATGCGTTAACAAAAATTAATAATCCATAAATGATTTCTTTAGCTCTTTGTAAATAGTTTTCTTTCAAACTCAGAATTGCATACACTAGGATTAATGTAGCATGTATTCTTAGAAGATTAAGACCATAATTTTTTTTTTTACATGATGTATATGCGTATTAAACAGTGACAAAACATCATTGTTTATGACTTCAATTACAGCCGTAGGTGTATTGTATGTTAGTCTAATAATAGTATATATGTTTATAATAATATATGTAGTTATAAGACTATATATCAAAATATACTAAATCTAAAGTCATGGACACATACAGTATTAAGCAGTTGAAGACTAAAATAAGACTAGGTGTTTTTTTCCCCCCAATCTTCAACGGTCAAGTTGGGTCAGACTTGGTTTGTGCTCATGTCAGCCTCAGATTCCTGTTCTGGAAAAATCGTGAAACCTGGGCTGGTCTTCTACTGGAGCAGCCCATCCACCTCAAGGTGCAATATTTGCAATATTTTGTGTAGGTTGAAATGTCTTGTTACCGGGTTCCTGGAAGTTCAGACCAATCTGGCCATTTTACTCTGACCTCTCTTATCAACAAGGTGTTTCCACCCACAGAGCTTTCACTCACTCAGAGTTTTTGTCGCCACTCACGGCATTCTGTGTAAACTGTGTAAACAATGCCCAGAATATCATAAGGTTCTGAACTATTTTGATGTTTGAGGTCAACATCATGGTCTGATTCATATGCTGAACATACAGTATGCTCATGATTCTATCTATCTATCTATCTATCTATCTATCTATCTATCTATCTATCTATCTATCTATCTATCTTTGCATTGTGCTGCTACCACATGATTGGCGGATTTGATAACTGAATTAATGTGCAGGGGCACAGGTGTTTTTAAGTGGCTGCTGAGTGCGTGTGTGTGTGCATGTGCACATGGCCCATGCCATCAAGAGATATAAATCAAGTATGCTTTTTATTGTCATTTCAACCATATACAGCTCAATATACAGGGAAATCAATCCAACGTTCCTTCAGGACCAAAGTGCTAAATACAACATACATTAACAAAACTACACAAAAAGACAAAAAAGACAACATAAAGTGCACAAAAACTTGGTCATTCATATATTCAGGTAGTACTGACCTGATTTTTTGGGCACAGAACATCACTGAACCTAGACCTGACCAACAGAAGCAACCACAGATCATAACACTGCCCCTCAGGATTGTACAGTAAGCACTAGGCACGATTCATCTGCTCCTTTTCTTACTCTGAAGAACCCATCACTCTGGAACAGGATAAATCTGGACTCATCAGACCACATTTCAAGACCTTTTTTCAATGCTTCACAACCCATTCCTTATGCTCTCTAGCAAATTGAACCCTTTATTTTCAATTAGTCTCACTGATTTTCTTAAGGTTACACAGTTGTTTAGTCCCAATCCCTTGAGTTCTCTTTGCATTGTGTGTGTGGAAATGCTCTTAATTTCTATATTGAGAATAGCTGAGTTGATTTTCACCAAACATTTAAGTTGTTTTCAATCACGATCAATTTTAGCATTTTCTGCAATATTCTTAGTTGTTTTCATTGGAAAAAAAGTTAAATTTTTAACATGGAGTAACATTTTTGCCAGGATATGTCACAGGATATGTCTTCCGCCATTGTTTAAGAAATGAGAAGCATCACCGCATCAGTTAGGCTTAAATAACTTGTTTGCAGGTGAACCATATTATTCACTGCAGTAATTATGCAATGGAAGACTTTTACCTATTTGCTTAGTTCTTTTTTTTTTGCTGCGTAATGTATATATTACACACACATATATACTGTATATACACTGTATATACAGTATATACTGTATATATATATATATATATATATATATATATATATATATATATATATATATACAGTATATTTGTATATAGACATTTCCTTTTAGGATATCATGGCATATCATATGCCATGTCTGTATTGTGTCTGCAGATTTGTAAAACAGTAAATCTTTTTGTATGTTTGAGTGTTTGTTTGTTGGTCTGTTTAGGCATAGGAAATTGTGTTTCTGAATCTAGCCGTTTTTGACACAGCTTGTCACCAAGTCTGTAGTGGTCAAGAAAATGACATGAAAACCTGCTCTGGTAGCAACACACATGTCAGATAGAAACAAAAACAAAATCATTAAATGCAAAGCAGAAAAGGATTTTTTTTAAAAGAGGATAAAAGGGCTGTTTGAAGCAACCGAGTTGGCCTTTCCATCATGAGAAGCTTCTATCACACAGCCAGACTTTTGTAACTGTTTGCGTTTTTCTTTCTAGAGTCTGTGTCAGACAAATACCACATATCCACTGTTCACATTCTGTTAAATAACCACAGTCCAAAACAAAGCATGCCCAGTCAAACACTGCTTTTATCTTTTATCCACAATAACATGCCAGTGCAGTGTAATCTTTGAGGTGACATTTAATAAAATTGTGTAACACTGTGTGTGTGTGTGTGTGTGTGTGTGTGTGTGTGTGTGTGTGTGTGTGTGTGTGTGTGCGTGGTGCGTGCGTGCGTGCGTGTGTATATGCAGGGGTTGGACAATGAAACTGAAACACTGGCCAATTTAGTGTTGGAGGTTTCATGGCTAAATTTGAGCAGCCTGGTGGCCAATCTTCATTGAATGCACATTCCACCAGTAAGAGCCGAGTGTGAAGGTTTAATTAGCAGATTAATAGCACAGTTTTGCTTAAACTATTGCAATACACACAACATTATTTGTGACATATCAGAGTTCAAAGAGGACAAATTGTTGGTGTGCGTCTCGCTGGCGCATCTGTGACTAAGACAGCAAGTCTTTGTGATGCATCAAGAGCCACGGTATCCAGGGTAATGTCAGCATACCACCAAGAAGGACGAACCAAATCCAACAGGAGTAACTGTGGAAGCAAGAGGAAGCTTTCTGAAAGAGATGCCCGGGTGCTAAAACAGATTGCATACAAAAAACATAAAACCACAGCTGACCAACTCACTGCAGAATTAAATGTGCACCTCAACTCTCCTGTTTTCACCAAAACTGTTCGTCTGGAGCTCCACAGGGTTGATGTACATGGCCGGGCTGCTATAGCCAAACCTTTGGTCACTCATGCCAATTCCAAATGTCGGTTTCGATGGTGACAGCAGCGAAAATCTTGGGCTGTGGACAATGTGAAACATGTATTGTTCTCTGATGAGTCCACCTTCACTGTCTTTCCCTCATCCGGGAGGGTTACGGTGTGGAGAAGCCCCAAAGAAGCATACCACCCAGACTGTTGCTTGCCCAGAGTGAAGCATGGGGGTGGATCAGTGATGGTTTGGGCTGCAATATCATGGCATTCCCTAGGCCCAATACTTGTGCTAGATGGGCGCGTCACTGCCAACGACTACTGAAGCATTCTGGAGACCATGTGCACTCAGTAGTTCAAACATTGTATCCTGAAGGCGGTGCCGTGTATCAGGATGATAATGCACCAATACACACAGCAAGACTGGTGACAGAGCGGTTTGATGAACATGAAAGTGAAGTTGAACATCTCCCAGGCCTGCACAGTCACCAGATCTAAATATTATTAAGCCACTTTGGGGTGTTTTGGAGGAGCGAGTCAGGAAACGTTTTCCTCCACCAGCATCACGTAGTGACCTGGCCACTATTCTGCAAGAAGAATAGCTCGAAAATCCCTCTGGACACTGTGCAGGACTTGCATCTGTCATTCCCAAGACGAATTAATGCTGTATTGGCCACAGAAGGAGGCTCTACACCATACTAATGAATTATTGAGGTCTGAAACCAGGCGTTTCAGTTTCATTGTCCAACCACTGTATATACAGTGTATATATACATACAAGTATAATATTATAACGTAATAAAATTTTAATTATATACAGTATGTACTATATAAGTAAGCTAAAAATACAAATACAAAATCATTGAATTTACAAAAATATGCTACAAAGAAAATGACCAAATAAAATAGAATTAATAAAGAAGGGTATACTCTAAATTATCTAGGATTTGCAGACCGTACGAAAAAAATTGTAAACTCAGAGGTATACAAGTGTAAGAGTATAGAAGTGTAAAAATATGTTGTGTGGTCTTTTCCTCTTGGCACTGTGTTAAACCACCCACACCTCAGTGCTCAATTAAAACCACCTAGGAGTGGTGGCCGTGGTGTCTCGCATGAGGACTTTGGCCTTAGATTTTTGGGTGCTGTGGGTTGTCGGGTGGAGCCTCTATGGATCAGAGTTGTTTTTCTGGCACATTCCATGGGCGCCCGATAGTGCATGATGGGATGCAATGTACTGGGTGTTCTGGTGCCTTTCTATTGTCGTCAGCATTGTCTTTTTTCAGTGATATTTTTTGTGGCATTGGCTTTTCTGTGGGATCAGACCTACAGCACCCACAGCCTGACCTTTGATCCCTGCGGGCATGTGTGAGCCTTGGGTTCCCATGAACCTGTCACCAGGGTGCTGGTTTATAGTTAGTGAGTATTGTTATTCAAGTCACCCGGTGGTGGTGTTAATTGTTTTTACATGTATACGTTATATGCTACAGTACCTCTTTTTTTTCTATTAAAATAAAAGATTCTCTAAATGCATTTATTCACCATGCCATTGTCTGATGATGTTTTCAAGTTAACCAGGTTGTTATGACAGCAACACAAAATCAGAAATCTATTATCTTTTTGTGTGTGTGTATGTGTGTGGACATTTCTTTTCTAGATTAAAAGCAAAATGACTCCAGTGTGGATCCACAACATACAGTAGCTACAAAGTATAACTGTACAGATCTGCTTTGATAAATAATGCAATACTCTAACCCTGATAAATAAGAGAAACCTTTGGTGTAATTATTGGTAGCGTGTGAAAGACAGACATACCTCATGATATATACCGTTCTTTTAAGTTCTTCTTCAGCATGAGTTCATGATTGAGAAAGGATTTTCCCCTCGTTCTCTTGATTATGTGTTATAGTACAGGAAATAGAACGGGTTTTCCACCCTAACAGAGATGGAACTATTTTCCACTGCAGCACTCGTAAATTTAAAGAGTTATATCCGTTTGCTGTAGATTTTCCGCTCTAAGACAAAAAGCTAATCAAAGCTGCCGGGCCGCAGGCAGGTAACCTCCATCTGAACTAAAGAGAGGCAATATCATTTAATCACACCGGTTGGCACTTCTTCTACTAGCTTGGGAAAAACATTATTTCTGACTACATCAAAAGAGAGGCAGAATTTGATTTTAATGGGATATTAATATGCAATTTCCCCCCAGTGGCTGTGCTTAGTTTTCACAGTATAATGTTCATTCTTTTCTCAGAGCTGTTTAAAATCTAGCCACCATTAGAGATGATTTTGTTTACTTATGATAAGCATAAATACATGTAATGATATTATTATCCTGTTTACTGATTGGGGTTTCACTGCTCCATTCAGGAAGCAATACATTTCCTAATGAGTTTGAATGGAAACCTCAGAAGCCTTTGAACCTCACCTCAACAAGGCTGCCAGTTAGAATAGAGCTGCGTGCGTTATCGCTATATATTTTTTTCTTTCTTTTAAACCATTCAGTGTTACCATGTGGGTTTTCCTTCTGTAGTTCCTGGCCCACACATACAGTATGAAATAAGCATAGTTATTAAAATATCAGGTTAAGGGGGCATGTAAAACACCTCAGCTTCTGTGACAGATTAAGATCTCCTAGGTGTGAGGAGTCTTTGTCATTGCTCTTACTCAGGTTTGACTCAGCATCCATTGGGAGCTCATATTTTCCCACCCTTCAATACCATCTCCTTGGATTCACAAATTAAAAGTGGCGCAGGCTCCCACAACTATTTTCAGCCCACCAAACCGGACCTAGTGGCACGCCGCTTCCATCATCCCTCCTACGAGACTTGCTGGCTACTGGCTCTTAACAAGAGCGCCCACCTGCTGTGACCCTGCATGGCAAAATTAAAATTTCAGGTGCAAAGCCACTATCCCTTTACTACCCATCTCTGTTCAAACCTCAGCCATTCCTGTCTTTCTGCCTGAGGGTGCTAAAGACCCTCTTTCTGCTCTCTCTCTCTCTCTCTCTCTCTCTCTCTCTCACTGACTCTTTACTCTCCTTGTTCCCTCGATCCGCTCACCCCCCGTTGTGCTGAAATGAATCCCACGCTGGGCTCCACCTGCCCTGCGGTGACAGCACGGGGGAGAGAGAAAATAAATAAAGAATTCTCCGCGGAGATGCCGTGCCCCTCCTTTAATTTCATACTAGACCTCCCCTCCTCCATGCAGCCATTCCTCCTGAACAGTGCTGCCGGAGTGAGTATGCAATTCACTCGGCTGTTATTGCTGCTCACTAGTCGATTTTCTTTGCTGAATGCTCTTGAGTGGGACTGTAAGCTCTCCGTGTCTGATCATGTGCCCACGAGGCACTTTGGCTCTTGACCATGTTCCTGATTTTGAGTTTCCCCTGCTGCAGGTCTGCATCGCTCCCAGGCCATTAGTGGCAAGTTTCCGCAGTCCCTCTGCCAAAAAAGCAAGTCTGCCATGCACATACACACAGGTGTTGGGGCTGTCCAGCCATGCATGTAACGGACTGCATGGAGGACAGGGACACGGTTCCTGGCCTATAGACTCATACTCTCACCCCCATCTGGCCTGTAATAAGCTGTCACAGGCAGGCCTCAGAGGGAGCACATGCCCACTGTGAGAGCACAGTTCTTACAAGCAGCATCTGTTTGGTGGCTGGTGCCTGGCTGCAGGCCACAACCCCGTCTCTCTTGCTGGAACAGGCCTAATGCAATTTCCCCATGACCCCTCTGGGAGGAAGGCCAGCTTTGCTTTCGGTGCGGCTGTGTTCGTGTTGTCCTTCTTAAAGACTAACACCATTCTGCTCATAAAAAGCCATGCCCTCAGGATGCTGGACGCAGAGTGCAACAGCACATTTGCCACAAAACTTGCCGTAGTGCTACAGTTGTTGTTGATGTTCATACACCTCAGTGTGTGGATAGGGATATGTCGAGTCCAGCGGTGTCTCGGCCATGAACCAGAACAAGAACCAAATTAATTTAGAATTTTAGATCGCCAGTAATACAGTATGTAATCGTTTATTAGAAAGCAAAATGTTTTTTTTTTTTTTACTGTAGCCATTTCTTTTAGATGATGAACAACAATTTATTTGTTTATTTTTATGAATATAATCCTGATTAAGCCCATTTCAGTTCTAGGTTATAACACAACAAAATGCTCAATGGCAAATGTTCAAAAAGCATTTAAACGTAAATTTAATATTTATGTAGAAGACTATTGCATATATATATGTACTGTATATATTTCTATATACTAGTATGTATGCAAAGTTGCTTTGGTTAAATTTAATAACTAATTGCAAAAATACATTGCATTACATCTTTGTATGGTAGGTGATACCCAGTATGTTCAATTAGTTTGTGCAATTGGAAGGTACCTTTCAGATGAATGCTAATACATTTACTGATAATACACATTTAAGGATAATCGATAACAGTTTTTGGTCCATCCTATTTGACATTAAAGTAACTGTAATTCGGTCCGTTGCCTAAAATAGCGTCAATTGCTATTAGTATTTTCATGTAGTCTGCTAGTCTTTTAAGTTTTAACACTGATATGGGGTTTGTTTTTTAGAGGTTTATGTATAAATACTAACATTACTACAGGTTTGTCAAGGAACAGAAGGCACGCTTTCCTACAACACTGTAGTGACATCTGGTTTTGTTGCCTGGAGTTCAAGATCTGCTACATCAACCAATGAATCTCCCTAAGACGCCAGCAGTGCGATTAACCATCTCTCAGGAGCTCAGATATTACAGCTCCTTCACTGGCAGATGGCTCGGAGCTGACTAGTTGAATCCAGCTCTCCAACCTTGTTTATTCCCTGTTTAAGCCTTGAATAAATCAAGACAAATTGCTATGGATGACACTTGCTGGAGACACAAGTGCATAAATTCAATATCTCCTGGAAAAAAAAAATGTATGATAAAAAATGTACACACGTGGACAAAATTGTTGGTACCCTTCGGTCAATGAAAGAAAAACTCACAATGGTCACATAAATAACTTTAATCTGACAAAAGTAATAATTTTTTAAAATTCTATGAATGTTAACCAATGAAGGTCAGACATTGCTTTTCAACCATGCTTCAACGGAATTATTTAAAAAAATGAACTCATGGAACAGGCCTGGACAAAAATGATGGTACCCCTAGAAAATACTGAAAATAATGTGACCAAAGGGACATGTTAATTCAAGGTGTGTCCACTAATTAGCATCACAGGTGTCTACAATCTTGTAATCAGTCAGTGAGCCTATATATAGGGCTCCAGGTAGTCACTGTGTGGTTTGGTGACATGGTGTGTACCACACTCAACATGGACCAGAGGAAGCGAAGGAAAGAGTTGTCTCAGGAGATTTGAAAGAAAATTATAGACAAGCATGTTAAAGGTAAAGGCTATAAGACCATTTCCAAGCAGCTAGATGTTCCTGCTAGACTTTCATTGGTTAACATTCATAAAATTCTTATTTATTATTACTTTTGTCAGATTAAAGTTATTTCTGTGACCATTGTGAGTTTTTCTTTCATTGACCGAAGGGTACCAACAATTTGGTCCACGTGTGTATGTATGAATTTTATCTACAACACAGTAACCTTTCCTGTCTTCCATCTAGAGCCTTTAGAATGTGTATGGCATATCTTTATAATACCGTCCCTCTGTCCATTTCTCTGAAGCTGAACGCACATCCGCAAACACACAGGAGTCTCGCAGGAGGAAATGGCACAGAATTACCCAACATGTCATGGAAGTGAAATCTTCCCAGGGACATGTTTCTTTTGGGTACTCCATTCTGACAAATCAATCCTGGCTAATGGTTTTAAAAATCAAACACTAACCTTTTCCTCTCCGCCGGAAACTGACCTCAATGTTCCATTTTGCACATAGACCTGGTAAATCACACTTCTTTATACAAGGAACCAAAACCCATTGCTCAAGGACATATGTGTTAATAGCTGCCGGATTTGTCAAAAAGAAGGCTCTTTTTTTATGTACAAACAATAGAGCTTGCTGAAGGAACAGAAATATGTAGAGAGAGAGAGTCTGCATTGTGAATGAGAGTCCAAGTTTGTTGGTCAAATGCTGAGAAATAAAGATTTTTTTTTAAAAAGCTGTAAAGACTACATACATCATGTAATGAGTATAAGATTACAAAAGGAAAAGGTCATCCACAAACCCCATAAAATAAAATGATATTCGGATTAAGAGTTGTGCTAACAATCATCAGGATGATCAAAACCTCTGTAAGCTTTTAGTCCAGGTTTGAACGAGACTTGGCGTAAATAAATTTCACCTAAATGGTTCTACCGCTTGTAGAAGAATGGCAAAGATTTGTGTTCTAGCGCTTACATATTGACTAATGAAGCTTATTATACATCTACTTATGCCACTGTACCTCACTCATTATACATTTGGCAGCACATTAAAGACAATCAACTGAAAAAAGGTTTTTATATAACATATGTGCTGTAGTTACAAGAACAAAATACTACAGTTCACACTGATCATGCAAGTCAAAAGAAGTGTTCGTTAATGGAGGATGTATTGGATTTCTGTGAAAAGTGTTTTTCCTTAAATGTGGAGGTGTGGGACTAGTGCATCTGGTGTCAATGCTGTAAGCAGTCAATATGGAAGTCAGTTTTACTCAGAGTCAAACAGTGAAAATACTGTTTTTCATATTTTTCTTTCAGCCTGAGAAGATATTTTGTCAGGTTTAAGCCTAAGCCTTAGTGCAAGATTAGTATCCAGTAAACCCTGTGTAATTGTATAATGCATGATTCTGTAAATTTGCACCGATCAGCTGTAACATGTAATCAGCTGTAACCAGTCACAGGTGAAGTGAATAACAATAATTACCTTGTTACAGTGGCACCTGTCAAAGTGTCAATGGTGGGATATACAGTAGTAGGCTGCAAGTGAACACTCGGTTCTCGAAGTTGATGTGATGGAAGCTTGGCAAGTGTAAGAATCTGAGTGACTCTGACAAGGGCCGAATCGTGATGACTAGATGACTAGGTCAGAACATCTCCAGCACCACGTCCTGTGGGTGGTTTCTGGTACGGATTAATTATTGTTTACCAAAAGTAGTCCAAGGAAGGACAATCAGTAAACCAGTGACAGGGTCATGTGTGCTAAAGTAACTCGAATGTGGAATCGGATCGCATGCGCATCATTCAGTCGAGCGATGGTTAAAGCTTCTCGATAACATTTAATTGGACTATTGCTCTCGTCCCATTATACACACACAGCAGGGGAATCAATTATTGACCGAAGTATGTTCAACTCTGCTACGAGGTGGCAACATGTCTCCTTTCAGCGTTATTAGTAATGGACCTTTCCTGGTTGACCTATTACATCACACACCAAACACTTTTACAATTGTAAACACGCAGAAGACAATTTAGCTAGCGGCGAGTAGCATGTTGCGCAGTAAAAACAGGGACAGCTTTATAGCTCTGTACACTTTGTACGTGCTGTATGTTTTACCTTTTGTACAAACGAGATTAATGCTTTCCCTCGTGGTTATGGTGTTATCTGAAGGCAGATGACACCGCTGTATTGTTAGCAGGGTTTCCCGCTGTTATACATTTTGTTTGACTTCCAGGTCAACGCCCAGAGTTTTTTTTTTTTTAGTTTTAGTCAGACTTTAAGTTGCAGTCAGAATATAATAAACTAACTAAAACTTTGTAAACGTGTTAGAGGGCTAGCCAGTCAGGTCCGATTCCACAGGAGAGTTACTTTAGAACAAACTGCTGAAAAGATAAATGCTGGCTGTAAGAAAAATGTATCATTGTTATGTATGGTCCAGTGTCTAGTCCTGTGTAACCACAGACCAGTCAGACAGCCCAGGACACATGATCGTCAGAAATGGACCATAGGGAAGTGAAAGAAGGTGTCCTGATCTAATGAATTAATATTTTCTTTTACATAATGTGGACAGCTGCGGACACCCGTGTTCCTTTTCTGAGGAATAGATGCCACCAGCATGCACTATGGAAAGAAGGCAAGAAAACGGAGACAGTTTAATGCTCTGGACGATGTCCTGCTGCGAAACCTTGGGTCTGTGCATTCATGTGAATGTTACTTTGAGAGCTACCACATACCTAAATTGTAATTAAACAGGTCATAACTATTTTGGCAGCGAAGAGGACCTTCACAGTGTAAGAAGGTGGTTTTAATGTTTAGTGTTAATGTAGCTCATCTGCCTCAACATGCTATCTGTGCTGAGATACTTTTCTCGTTCCCACGGTTGTAAACTTATTATTTGAGCTACCTTAGCTTCTGGTCAATTCAAACCATTCTGGCCATTTTTTATTAATAATCCAATTCCACCCACAGACGTCTTGCTGGTTGGATGTTTTTGCCCTATTTTAATATTTGATGTGAAGCTCTTGACCTGAATCTGCATGCTTTTATGCACTATGCTGCTGCTTCACGATAGACCGATTGGATAATTGTATGAGTGAGTATTTGCACAGGTGTTCCTATTAAAGTGGGTGTTTATTGGTTCTACTGTAATATAAATGTTAAAATTCCAGTTCTTCTGTACAGCTACATAGTGTAATACTATAATTTATCTATAACATAAAAACATTACAATACAGTCAGTTTCACATATCAGTATATGTTTTTATGTTATAAATAAATTATAGTATTGATCATTTTGGATCATAACTAAGTATTATGTCTGGTATAACATCAAATTAAACATCAGACATCAGGTACTTCCCCATGTAGTTGTATAATTACAGAGTGTAGCTCATTAGTTGCTATGCAGAAAATATTTCTGTTGTTACTGTTTTTAAAATTAAATTGTTTCTTTCAACAAGTAGATTTGATTTTGAGCCAAACTGACTGGTAGTTTAGAATACGCCATATAAGGCATTCCTTCCTCAGTGTGCATTTCTTTCTCTCACACTGTGTAATCATTATACTGTATCTCTAAAGACATTCTAAAATGAAGCTTATTAAATCTTTGCTTGCATTACGCACACTAAATACAGTCCCGCTGTACTGTGCTGTGTTGTGAGAGATGCACGAATATGTCTAAGGGTGCGAGTATTCGCCAGCCATCCCTGTGCTGCTGTTGGTTTGGATGTCGTAGATTTAGACATGGTTGTATGCTTGAGCAGGCTGCAGAACTGCGCTGAGTGTGAGCGCGTCAGACGCTGAGCATCCTCTCCTTTCTCTAAACAGCCAGACTGACAGGCCAGGAGATGTCTAATAAAGCATGAATCCTCCTGGAGCAGCAGTTCACACTTATATAATCCCTCAATCGCTGTACTGAGGATTTCTCTCTCCCCGTCTCTCATTCTGTCTCGCATACACACCCCCATAACAGACTGCCAACATTAAGTTGCCCTCTTTTGTGTTTTGCACGTTTAGTTCAGCCGCGTGAATCTCTTTTTGTTGTTGTTGTTTGTTTGTTTGTTTCCCCAACCAAAATTGAAAAGGATCCAGAGCTGGTGCGGAACATCTGCCGCTGGGTACGACAAGCTGTCACCATCCCTTTCTTTGCCAAGCTGACCCCTAATGTCACCAACATTGTGGATATTGCCAAGGCTGCACATGAAGGTAGCTGTTTTTTCTCCATACCCATTTTGTCACTTTTAACCAGATCACTGATCAATGAATTTAACGTTTTACATTAGCGGAGTTCACAACTTTAAAAGGTCAAGTGTTATTCCAGCCAGGCACGTGAGGGAGATTCGCAGCATGTTGATGGTAGGCTTAAGCACAATAAACAGTAATGATCAGATGTGAGTTGAGTAATGCTATGGTCTAGCAGTGTAGGGGTTGGTACAAGCTCAGTGTTATTCAGTTTTTTTTTTTTGGGGGGGGGGGGGGGGGGGACGGGACTAGACTTCACTTCTTTCTACTCCTCCTTCTACATCACTAATTTCTTAACCTCGTGGGTGTAGGTGGTGCAGATGGCGTCACTGCTACCAACACGGTCTCAGGCCTGATGGGACTGAAGGCAGACGGCTGTCCCTGGCCTGGCATCGGCCGAGACAAGCGCACCACATATGGCGGCGTGTCTGGTAAGTGTCACCCAGCTCACTGGATCCATTCGCTTTTCCTTAGGGACAGCACCGTCAGATCGCGGGTGTGTGCAACGGTGTGTTGATCTATTATTTGCCTCATTGTGCATGCACGAGTGTTATGGGTTGTTCTGTGGAAACATTTTTTTTGTTCTCTTCCAAATTGCAATTGTCACTGCTGTGTTAGAAGGGGGTTTGCTTTGGGATAAATGCAAAATGTAAGTGTGTGAGTGTGTGTGTGTTGTGCTTTGCAGGACTGCTGGTCAGTTAGTGCCTCTAATACAAATGAGAGGTGGAGTCAAGGGAGGCTGAAAGTTTGGCTAATGTTGCCTCTCTGTTTTATTCCCTTATCAATTAAGGAACACAAGTTCTATTAAAAAAAAGGTTTATGTCTTGCCAGTATGATTTGACGTGGAATTTTAATGCATTTTATATCTCCTGCAATACAGCAACACATCTGGTAAAGCAACTGTTACTGCATTTTAAGGTACAGTTTTGATGAGAAACTACCCCTACCACGCCACTCTCAAAACACATCTGATTTTAGGAGTGTTTTGTTTTAAGGGAAGCATTTTACTATGTACCCCAGTAATTAGGAACCAGACATCGCTTAGGTCTTCTGAGAGATTGACTTTTCTCCCAAATTTGGCTGTAATTGCTTAAGCTACAGTATTCATCCAGCAGTGTCTGCTCGACACTTTCTATATACATTCAGGACGAGACAATACTGCAAGTGTTTCTAATTTCCCAGGTATTGTAGTTCTTGAAAATATTCCCTGATACTATCATCTTCTCAAGTGTTGTCATTTGAATATTGTCTCATGTAAGTGTTCAGCAAGAGCTTTTGAAGGGGGGGGGTGGGGGGGGGGGGTACAGTACATTTCCAACTAGAGCGCTGTGCTTCAATGGCATGCTGTAAAACAAAGGTGCTGTAGTTGCCATGGGGTGTTAACATTGTGTCTGCAGCGTCATCACAGTTCATGAAGACGTTAGATTGATGTATTTTCAAAGAGTGCGGTTTCCCCGCCCTCCTGCACCGCAGGGAGTGCAGCTTATGTGTTTCATGTGTAGTTCATGTGCTGCTTCTATAGCTTCCTTTTTTGATATCTGTTAGATTGCATTAAATACGCTTTTGCAGAAGAGGCTCTGTGATTTATTAGATCACCTGTTCGCTATGAGTTGGGTTTTTTTCCCCCTTCTGTTCAAATCATGCTTGCTGTAGTGTTAGGAGTCTGATTGTCTGGTCTCACCTCTTCTGTGCTGGAGCCACTGCGCTTTATCAGAGGGCAGCGTCAGCTCCCGTCCAGTCGGTGGTGTGCTCCAGCCATGTGCTCAATAATTCATGGACGCGCTGCTGCTCCCCCTCCTTCTGCTCGAAACTGTGGCTGGACGGCTGCTCTGCTGCATAGTTAATGCTATTTATGAATCAGAACTTCCTTTTATATTGTGTGTTTTAGTGTGTGTGTGTGTGTGTGTGTGTGTGTGTGTGTGTGTGTGTGTGTGTGTGTGTGTGTGTGTGTATATTTGTGGACAGAGACAACTGTTGGCATGGTGGATGAATAACATACATTTACATGTCTGTGCCCGTGCCTGCCGGTCCAGACCGGCTGGAAGTGGAGAAAGGAGGCAAAGACAGATATGGCCCAGCACTTGGCCCAGCAAAAATAGGAGGCTTTAAAATTAATGGCCAGACGATTGTGGCAGTATTTTATGTAAGCAAAACTACTTTGTGTCATCTTTTCCCTATTTAAAATTTGCCTGCTGTGCTCTGATATCCCAAAGGAGTTGAGCCTAGCAGGACTTCTGCTCCACCCCTGTCGTGCATCCGTCCTCCTACAGCCTGCAAACCCGCGCCACTTTTTCAGGAGACATCATTCACTGTAGCCATTATGTACACGGGTTGATTTAATGACAAAACTATCATTTTGAATTTATCGCTTGATTTTTAATAATATTCCGCAACCCTGTGCATGTTTGATGCTTAAGTTTAGTTTGTTTTAACTCTTTCTTGTTTTTTTGTCCACAAATAAGTGACCTCGCTTACTTTTATCATATTCATAGCAATGATGCAGAAAATAGAATGAACAGGGTAATAGGGCAGAAAGAGGTTTTTTTTTGTTTTTTGTTTTCCTAACCCTGGTTGTTGAGTAAAGTGCTAGTACTTGCACATCATTTCAGAAATTATGAAGGATTTCTTATCTTCACCAAAGTTCACTGCACTGTAGTTATTTAATTCCTATGTGTAACAGGTCAGTGGAAAACACATACAGCCTCCTGTTAGAGAAAATATTCTCCTCCTGTCTGTTGGCTACTAAAAGACAGCCTCAAGCCCCATCCACCTCAGTGTGCACGCGTGTGTATTTTTTCGTAGCTGATACATTTTGTATGTGTCTAAGATCAAAGCTGGGCAAGGTCTCTTCTGCCAGGCTTCTTCAGCATGCTCTAGCTCATACACTCAAATCTTAAGTTTGCTGCAGCTCCACGCTACAATGTCAGGAACTGTGGTGTCAGGCCTCTTATTTGAAACAGAATCCAGGAATATACATAAAGTTGTTGTCTCTGGAAATATTTGGTGCAGACTAGAAAGCAAGATGCAATCGAGCTTTGATTCACACAAAACTGCCGAAAGGGGCTCTGGCTTTTTGATAGAAAATAGTTCAATGTACTATATAAAAACCACATTGTAACTTCCCCCGTTTTTGCGCTCTATATATGGAAACAATGCTTCAAAGACCACGATCCACAAGGACTTTTGGGAAGAAATGACTACTATATTTTAAGCACATTTCTAAATAAAAAATAATAATGCCTGAGTTTGTTCTCTGTAATTATTTTACTAATATTGGTATTCATGAGTCAAGTTCTACTATCTTCTGAGTCAAGATAGTAAATATTGCATCTGATACATACAGTACACTCACCCACTGGTTAGGACTAAGTTAGGACTAGACATGCCACAGAATGCTCCATGTGTTCCATAAATATATTAAAGTGTGAACAAGGGACAACCTCTGTCCAACAAGGATGTGCCAAAACTTTCAGTTCCTTGAATGTCCACTGGGGGCTGTCTCCAAATGTGAGTCATCCGCCTCCATGGACCCCACTATTAAAATGTTCAAATTTAACAACAATAGGCTCGTTTACAGTCTGGTACACAAAAAAACGCTAGATTTCCTGATTTATATACTCATCAATACAAATTGTATTAAGCCATATTTTTATGCATAATTAGGGGTGTGGCCAATTTGAGTCATAGGTGCATTGCAAATGTCATAATAAAACTGCTGGCTGTCTGCTATGCATCACTTTAGCTAACAAGCTAACTGTAATTGTTGTAGTTTAGCTTACACCATGAGAAATATAGGAGTTGTATGGAGTTCCATCAAATGCAATAGCGAAGCTCTCTAGCTTATGGGTGGTAACTGAGTTACTGTAGGTAGGAGATTTTCAAATAACCACCAGGCTTCATTTGTTTTGCCCATTTGCCCATTCATTGATTATTCATAGTTTAAACCCTCAACCCTATGTGCTCCAGGGGCGCTGTTTCCTGTCCGACTCTGCGCCCTGACCCCAGCTTCCTGACTAGGATATGTGGGAGAAAAAAAAATCACTGTGCTGTAGGGTACATATGACAAATAATTAAATCCTTACCTTAATAACCTAAGTGGTTATATGTATATTTTTGACTCTGTTTGTTTAATTTTGACCCTGTTAAAAAAAAAAAAAAAACAAGGCTTGCCAACAGATGCACCAGCAAATTATCCAATACTTTCAGAATAACATTTACCAATGTTAGTACACATTATCATAGAAAACATATCAAACTATAAAGCAAGATGAAATCTAGTTTTTATTCACACAAAACTATCGAAAGGGCTCCCTCAGACATATTGTCTTATAAACCGTCATGCTTCGGTAGTGATAAACATGATATGGGCTCGGGCACACCTTGGTAAACCTTTGTCCATTATCACCATTTGTCGCTCCATTGACACATGCAAGTTAAGGCTTAAGGAAGCCATACATCAATACTGTCTAGAGACGTTAAAGATTTATCTGGGCTCTGTCTCATCTGAAATGGACAGTGGCTTCCTGGAAACAGTTTTGTGATCTGACGACTCAACATTTCAAATGTTTTTTGGTAACAACAGCTGTTATGTTTTCTGGGTCAGAGAGGAAAAGGACCATCCAGGTTGTTATGAGCATCACGTGGGTAAATTGTACATCGGTGAAGGCACCATTAATGCAAAAAAAAAAAAAAAATGGTATTTTGGGAGAAACATATGCTGCCATCCAAACACTATATTTTTCAGCGACATCCCTATATTTTCGAGCAGGACAATGACAAACCACATTCTGCTCGGATTACACCTGCATGGCTGCTATAGACGTGCAGAGTGCAGGTGCAAAATATGACAATGAACCCCTCTACAACTGTGCAGCTAAAGACCTGGATGATGGAAGAATGGGGGAAACCCCCTGCTAGGTAAACTTGACCAACTGGTGTCTTCCGTGCCCAGATGTGTGATGTTACACATTGGCATACGGTCATCTGTCCCAACTTTTTTGGAAGATAATTCAGATACAAGATTTTAAGTTGTGCATATTTTAAACAAAATATTAAATTTATGTTATAAATCATCTAATAATGTGTTATTGTAGAGTTTGCAATATAGTACAAGGTATCGAGTCTTTATAGATGAGTCCTCTTAGGTTCTGTTGTCAATTTCTGTACTTTCCAACATTTTTGGAATTGGGTTTACGAACAGATGCTACCAAGCTCTGACTCTGCTCTAAAACTTACCAATGTTACTTATTTCTCTGTGACCGTTGGGCATCTCTGGTGTGAGGCCAATTCAACGCGTATCTCGATACACTGTCATTGGTCCAATACATTACATACTGTATAAAGTATGCAGCGACTACCAGTGTGGTGTGGTGTACAATTCACAGCACAATCACTGTAGTTTAAAAATATGATGTGACTGGATGATGCAAAGAAAGTATACCACGCAATTCAACAAGTTCGGTTATTTAATAATCAAATAAAATCTCTATCATTCAGGAATGCGCTCTGTTTTAAGTTTACAGTACAGTGCACTTTTAATGACTCACAACATTAAGCATGCTCAAGATTAACAAGGGCAATTAAGCGCAATATGAATAGCCATGTGCTTAACACTTTATAAGCAGTAGGTAGACTAACTCACCACTGAGCAGCAGAAAGCAATTTCTATATAGTGACCAATTAAAAAAATTAATTAACCTTTCACAAAGGGGTCTTTTATACCTGCTTACAAATGGGGGAAAATATTAGCAGTCACATGCTGCTGTAAAAGTACTGTAAGAAGGCTGTGGCATCAGTTATCATCTTTAAATAAGTGGAGCTGTTACTCAATGGTGCATGGGAAAAAAAATTTGCTCACCATCTTGAGGTAGTAGCTGGTGATGAATCTGAACCGGGGATGCCGGGGTACCCGCATTGTGATGCCGCTTCAAGTGAATTATAAGTTTAGTTCTTTACAGCAGCATGACACAGTTTTACAAATTGCATCTGACCTGCCAATCTTCCAGTTGGGTGAGTATATACTGTACACTCAGCGCACATGCAATAGTATGTGTCTGCGGCGAACATTAATTTAGGAGAGATAAAAAATATCAATATATCAAATGATCACATTACTAAAAAAAACATGCATACATCTGATAATGAAATAGATTGAACATTACAGATGCAACATGTAGTAACAGATGAATCTCGATTTCTTTTTAAAACTGCTTCCATTTCACAGCTGTTCTATCAATCCATTCACATTGTGCCCACATGTGTTTGTGTGTCAATTGGAATCAGTTAATCGTTCCATCCCTATTGTGGATAAATAACAACAGTGAATAATAAAGACATTAAAATGTGCCACTTTGCCTAGGTCTTTTGTTTATTTCCAGGTTCAAATCTGGTGATGAATGGGCCTGTTATGACACTTCACAAGAGGTTCCAGAGCCAAAATGAAAATCATTTGAATGTCATTGTTAACAGAACAATCCTTTTTCTTTTCTTCCAAAGAGATAAAGTGAGATTGAACTGGTCATGTGAAAAAAGAAAATAGGATTTTGGTACACAGAAAAGCAGAAAAACAGTACATATAAAACTATAAGTGGAAATAGTGCACTGCAGGAAAAGAATACGTCTTTTAAAAGCAGACTCCCACAGTGAAGTATATTTCTGTTCTCATGCACAGTTTCAGTACTTCCCTGGCTGTTATGCAGAATAAATTATAGTAAAATGTTCTGTTTCAAAGTGTATCATTTATCTAGAATGCATTGTTACGTTTAGAGAACTAGTATAGAAATTAGGCATATGGCAATATTGTGTTGCGAACAGCGACAAAAAGCTGTGCGAGAGTTTATTATTGCTCTGAGCCATATTATCTTTATCCAAAGATTAATCAGTGATTGAGCTGTGGCTAGTGTTTGCATCCGTATGTGCACTCTGTGTGTGTGTGTGTGTGTGTGTGTGTGTGTGTGTGTGTGTGTGTGTGTGTGTGTGTGTCTGTGTGTCTGTGTGTGTGTGTGTCTGTGTGTGTGTGTGTCTGTGTGTCTGTGTGTGTGTGTGTCTGTGTGTGTGTGTGTCTGTGTGTCTGTGTGTGTGTGTGTGTGTGTGTGTGTGTGTGTGTGTGTGTGTGTGTGTGTGCGTGCACACCAGCCTTCATTAGAGTGCAGTGGCATGGATTGAGTGGTGTCAGAGCCCATTTGAGAGCTACAGGATGTTGGCATGGATGCCACTGCATAACTGAAAGCCCATCATCTTAGACAGAAGGAGAGTGTGCGAGAGAGAGAAATGGGTGTCAAAAAATGAAGTACTGCTTTGAAAAGTCTACATTTTTGCCTCATTCTTAGAGTTTTTTCTTTTTTACTTTTATATCCATTGATCACAATAATCATCTATTGATCTTTTTCTTCCTCCTTGTCTCTATTATGGTGAGCACAGAGCAGCATCGCGGGACTCCAGGGTGGCTGGTGGCCTTTTTTTCCCCCTTTAATGTGATAATGTGATAATATGTGCACGTCAGCCAGTGTTTGTTGTCCTGCTGTTTGAGAATCGACTCTGTATTAACAATGAGAAGGGGAAGCAAAAGAACGAATCGCTGCTCGTGTATAATTCCGGTTGAGCTTCATCTGAATGCTCGTGCAGCTTTCCGCCTCTTTTACCAAAGCTTGTCGCTAGCTATATTCAGCATTTATCCGCTTCTGCCTTCATAGAGAAAAGAAGAGCTGAGATGCTGGTCTGGCAGGCAGGATACAGGTCTAGAAAACATCTTGCTCTTTGTTGACAGCAGACTCATGTCAAAAAATAAAAAATAAAAAGCAAGCAGATTTGTCTTTCATGTTTACATTTTTATTTACCTAGGACAGCGTCTTGCCTCTTGCCGTGTGAATGCTCTGAAGGCTGGTGGAAGAGTTGCGAGATGTTTATCTGGCGTCTGTGATGCAAGAGGCTGTGGCTGTTTAAATTAGAGTGGCATGTTTGAGTAATCAGCACAGCAGTCTGCGTGTTAGACAGAGCATGGTACAGTAGGCCTTTTATTTTAATTAAATGATTAATTAAAGCTGCATCGTTGAGGACAGACTTCTAAGCACTGTCAAGATTTCAATTTTCTGTTAAATATATTCTAAAGGCCAGACCCTTAAATCTCATGGGCCAGGAGCAGGCAGCGAGCTGTGAACATAAGCACAGGCTAACTTCTAATGATAAGAACACAGAATGAGATGAGGTTCTTGAAGCACAGCCACTGGATTAGGCTATCAATCACTACACTCTCTAGAGACATGGCAGATGAGACAAAACACTGAAAGATAAATCAGGAAAAAATGAATATTATTGTTGCTCTCTCTGTCTCTCTCTCTCTCACACACACACACACACACACACTCATGGTTGTTATAATTCAAAGGTGCTAAAATCAATCCACAGAAATTTGTGTAATTGATCTCAGACCATAATCTCGTCCTGATTATTGATGTAAAGTATTGTGCGAATACTTCTGAGCAGTCATGGCTACAAATGTTTAAGTAAATCAGGCTCTGTCCCAGTCAACTCTCCTTTTATCCCAAAGGTGTCCAGTGGGGTCGAGGTCAGATCTCACTTTGTGCACAAGGGCTGGAACAGGTTTCAGTGAATGGAAACTGTAAATCTACAGACATCCTAAGACATCTTATATGATCATTTGCTTCCAACTTTTTGAAAAGTTTTACGGAAGGCTCACATATGGGTGTGATGAAGGTTTCCATATATACGTTTGCCTATGTGTTGTATATACCCCTTTCTGCATGTGACTTAACAGTTTTGATTTGTCTGATTTTCTTGTGTTCAAGCATCAAATCTTAAAAAAAAAAAAAAAATGTAAACATAAAATAACTTTTTTAATGAATCTCTTTAGTGAACAAGTATTGAGGGATAAAACCAAAGAGTGGGTCAGGGGTTGTTAAAAAAAAAAAAAAAAAAAAAAACCTTGCCATCACATCCTACCGTATTTTATATTTCATGCTTATTCTACTATAACATGTCTTTTACAATGCAGTGCACACCGATGTAAGCACATGAGCCATAATTTATTGATGCAATACAGCCTTGCAGCATCTTCATGTGCTGCCACATTTTTTTCCTCTATAGCAGGCAGGCAGGGGGAAATTGAAGGCCCTTTGTGAGTGTGCACTGAAAGGCTCGGAAATCAACTTGGCCATTTTCTATAAGAGGATGTTAGGGCTCAAAGCATAGTCTTCTCCCTTTCTGCCAACACCTGGCAATATTTTGCTAAAATTTTGTCATCCTTAGTTCCAATATAAAATGTTCCTCTCAATGTTTGATCACTTTCCTTGTATTCTGATCCGCAGAGCATTTGCTCTGTAGCTATACACATCTTCATCTTCCCAGTTGCTCAGAAGTGTGACCTATTGTATGTTTCTACATTACATGCAAATGTGTGTGTGTGCGTGTGCGTGTGCGTGTGGTGTGTGTGGTGTGTGTGTGTGCGTGTGCGTGTGTGTGTGTGTGGACTGTGGAGAGTTCAATGTGTAGCTGATCTGCTGTGGGTTCACAGCAGGGATGTGCACAGACATTTTGAGGGGCCGTCGCTCTAACCTGCTTTTAATTTTAGATGTCACACCTCAGCATGAGTTGTGTAAAAAAAATAAAATAAAAAAAAAGGTAATTTAACTAACCACAAATCAAGATTAAATCTGTATTAAAATTGAAATTGTTTTCAATTTGAAAGGTGGGTGTAAAAACTACACATTGTTAGTTTGACACATTATTGCAGATATACTGTACAGTGACTGGACAAAAAAAATATTTAATTTAATTTATTTAATTCAAGCAGCTTTAGCTTTGATTACAGCACACTGTGGTGGCCGTTTTTTTTGAAAAAATCAAATAAACATATTTATTTAAAATAAAATTTTGTCATTTCTGATAAAATAAATGACAAATAAAATGGTGAAACTGAACAAGCACACGTTCGTGTTGTGTGAACTGTATAGTCAGTGTTACAGATTTAACAAAATAATTATATTTGTATGTTGATTAAGCTAGATCTAATACTTTCATATAGTATTATATAACATTATATTATACTTAAAGGTAAGAGATTTTACTTTTTTTCATCTTTCTGATGTTGTGTGAAGGCCCTTGTAGTTTAATGTCACTTTGTCAGTGGTGAAAAAGTTGGATTTGGAGATAAAACTCCTTGTTGACTTTTGTTGCAGTGGTGTTTTATATTATGAAAGTCATGCTCCCCATTTACTCTTCTGAGAAAGAACAGGTCACAGAGTTGTGCAAAAATAATAACAGTACCATCACCAGGAGCAAACAGTGCAAATACTGTTTATTTATAAAAAAAAAAGTATATTTCGAATATCCCTTATTTAAAAGAGCCACACGGATTGTCACTGTTTACAATTTTGTACAAGATGATATGTTTACAATTTAAATTTATAATAAATATTCATGCCTTTTTTTTTTTTTACCGTACTGAATATGTACCAAACCATGACTTCAAACCCAATGTATGTACCGAACTGTGACTTTGACATGCTGCTGCAACCCTACTCATGACATTTCACAGATTTGTTTTTAATATATCGAACTGCAAAACTCGTTCATGCTTTCATGTATATTGGCCACATAATATAGTAATGCTGGGGAATTTTTCTCCTCTTCTCTTTTTCTCCTTTACCGCAGATTTGTTAAATGTATAAGTTGAAATATCATGCTCCTTTTGTATCATTGACTTACTGCTATTCAGCACAGAGTAATAGGTGGCATATCTAGGTCTTATCTAGCTAGATTTCCCTCATGGTCCTTCCTTGGATGTGCTTTCCTCATTTCTCATGTTTATCCAATTTTTCCAAATTTCAAACTCACCATGTCCTACTTGATTTCTATGTACATCTCGCAGTGCTCAGAATTATTTATCAAAAGCAGAGGCTACATGCATGTCTTACCTCAGTGCCTCACGCTGATTTAACCAACAATAGACAAAACAAGAGAAATGAGGAAACACAGCGTGGTGTCCGTGCTTTCTACCGATGACCATGATTTGGCCTTGGGAGACAACCGTAATGTCACCACTGACCTTAAATCAGCCAGTACCAGCTTAATGAATGTGCCAAGATCACCATCTAGACAGAGATGTTCATAAATGGTCATGAAACAAGACACAACCTAACTACTTGCTGTCACAGTCAAATTATTGACAAATGTCAGAGATCAGGAAACAGTTACAGGTGGCTGCTCTCTTGAGATTCGGAAACGGTTGCAGATGAATTACTGTGACTGCTGATCAGAAAACAGTCATTGACATGAGATCCAGATACAAACACAGCCCAAATACTGACCTGTGATCATGTAACAGTCATAGCCCAACTGACATTAGAAAACAGTCATGACACAACTACCGTAACAGACTGCTGCTTTGTTTCTTGAAAAGAATGGATATAAACTGTAATTTAAGCTTTTAGTGTTATTATTATTATTGTCCCTTGTTCTCACTGTTCCTGACATGGACTCCAGATCCACTATCAATCTGACCAGGATAAAGCGGTTATTCAGAATGAAGTATTATTATTATTATTATTATTATTATTATTATTATTATTACTGCTTGTCCATCAAACACGGTCTCAGGGTTTTGCAGCTTTTGAAATGATTATTCAAACAGAACTAGTGTTTAAGATGTACTATGGGAGGAGTTGGAGTCATTGAGCATTGCTCATCCGTTTCTAATGCAATTAGAAGCCTCAGTAGTTTCCCTGCAGTGCTCCGGGGAGGGCAGTGGATGTGACCCACACTCACAGTGAAATCCCTAGGCTTAGGTTTGAGTGTCAGCTACTAGAAGTGTTAAGTCTCCCCTGACTAAGTTGACGTTCGTAGATGACATGGCTCTAGGTGTCAATGATTTCATGTTTCATCGGACGAGTGTGCTGTATGGTATTGGAGGAGATAAACTCAACACTCACTGGAGGTGAGAGGATACAGTACCTCGGCTCTGCATCCAGTCAGGTGTCTGTCATGGCAATCAATAACGCTTCTGTTACTCATTGTCAAATATAGTCCAGTTTTTCAACCTATTTTTTCTATTTTGGAGAAATAAGGAGTGTGACTGATCTTTTCATTACAAAGTGTGCTGGTCTCGGGGTGTTTTTTTACGTGACTGACCTGAAATAAGGCGATCACTGATGCCGAAACTACTGAGCCAATAGGCTTGTTTGTTGATGCTTTCTTCCCATGATAAATATGTTATTTATACCACTGAGGATCATATTATGTTCTCTGTGTGATTAGTAAGGGGTCATTTAATATGAAGGAGAAAGGTGGTCTTTTCATGTGTGCCCGTGCCTCAACACCAGACTTTAGTGACACTGGAGCTAAATGAGGGGAGACAATGTCTCCCACTGATCAATGAGGGAAAGGCCTGCCAGCTAACTGTGGTTAAATCTAATGTGATAAACGACTCCATCTGTCACCGGTTTTAATTCATTCAGGACACTGAGACCCAAGTAAATAAATAAAGGTTGTAACATTAGAAAGTATAGCATTCCCCAGAGCTCTTGCAGCGAAATGAAATATCTTCATGTGTAAAAGAAAAAGAGAGTGACAGACATGATCATGATTTATGTTAACGAGAAAGATTGTTCTTGCTCTTAGATGAGGTTTGCTGCTTCATGACCTTTTCATCCATATTAAATGCTTAGTCAGATAATTCAGTTTTGTGAATGAAAAATGAATTTCTTTGTTTTCTGTTTGCTTTTATTTGCATTCATTTAGGAAATGCCATTCGTCCCATCGCCCTGCGTGCGGTCTCGGCCATAGCCCGGGCGCTACCTGGTTTTCCCATCTTGGCCACTGGGGGCATCGACTCGGCCGAGTCTGGTCTACAGTTCCTGCACGCCGGTGCATCAGTGCTGCAGGTAATGTTGCCCTCAATGTTTACGCTATTTAGCTTAGTAAATTTGTTCAAATCCATTAAAAGAAGAAAACACAAGATTCCAAATATAATTTACATGTTAATTTAGGACTACATTACCGTTTCATTATCATCCAGCTCAGAATATTCTGGAAATTGTTTTTTATGCAAAGTTCCGATTGGAAACTGTGGAGTCGAATGAATATCACTAAACATTAAATGTCGAAGGAAGATTGGAAAGTGTTTTCAAACTCTCTGTATCCTCAGAGGGTTGTGTCTAGGGAGTAATCAGTTAGAGAATCTGCATGCAAATTGAATCAATGTGAATAAATGCATGCACTATTTTAAAAATATGATTTAATGTTTCAGTAATGCCTCTCTGTCACCAACCTGTTAAGTCTCAACACTTGGGATCTGAGAGGCTTTTTTGCAATTCATCCGGAGACTCGTCTTATGAATTAATATGAAAATTTAATTAAAGAATAAAAAAAATGGGCTCTTGATCGAATCATAATGCCTTCAATTACAAATTCACTGCCTTGAAAAGCTTTCATTTGTATTTCATCTTGCAAAATATAGCTTTCTTTCTTTTTGGGACTATTTTTGTTTGTCAGCGATTAAAGCAAATCTATTCTTGTTTAAGTTTTTAGCTGAGGATTAATAATGTGAATTCTGGCTTGGATTAGGATGTAACTTGGAAGTCTGCAGTTTGTTTAGAAGATGTGGCACTTATTCAGTGATGTCTCAAAGGCCCGCGGCTTTGTGAAATTGCTACTGCAAAATAACCAACACAGACAGCAGTAGTCTTTTATCATAGCCAAAGACTAAAGCATTGCTTTTGATGGTAAAATAGCACACTAGCGTGATCCTCTGCAGTGTTTTATCCTTCAGGAAACTTTCATAAAAAGATATCAATTTCCCCCACATGCCTTTGGAATACTATAGAACTGACATTGGTAAATGAGACATTTATTGAAAAATAACAGTAAAAGAATGCAGTCTAATTGTATTTGATATAATCAGGAAGTCTTGTAAACTGAATTGAAGGAACTTTAAATGGGAAAAGAAACTGTTTTTTTTTTTTTTTGTACAGTAGGTAACCACAGGTCACTGTCTGTTTCAACGGTAGAGACACTCTTGGTATTGTCTGTAAGTAGCAATTCATGCTACACTACATCAAACATATTCTTCTTAGAACAAACTATATAATGAAGTCCATTCATATCCTGTATTGATTTCTTTTGATTTCTTCAAAGATCAGAGCGCCCCCCCCCCCCCCCCCCCCCACACACACACACTCCTATTATTGAAGTCCAGCTCTCTCTTCATAGATTTGAGGCAGCTGCTCACCAAGTCTCATTTTGATCATCATTCTCTTCTACTGCACACAGGATCTTTTCGCTGCATATGTCTAGGCCTGCATAATGGCAGGCGCATTTTGTCCTCTTTTTAATTCATACTCTTAAGTTGATTCTTTAACCGTTGCTATCGTCCTGTCAAGGATTTTTTGAGGATTTTTAAAATAAAGTATCAGTTTCTACACTGTTTTTATTAAATATGAATTTCTCCACCAAATATCATTAAGCTATTATAAAGAATATTCTTCTTCAATACTAACTACTCATTTTAATAACCCTGTCCTAATGGGATTGAAGGCAGCAGTGGGCGCAAAATATCAGTGTTGTCGCTGGCATGTCTTTTGGGGCAGTAGAGCAGTATTTCACTAATGACTGAATCGGTTTAATCTTAATGATCCACGCTGCAATATCTCTCCATTTCAGTGCATGTAAACAGCTGTGAGCTGCAATAAAGGAGCCATCGTCAGATAGCAAAAATGACTTATAGCTGAGAAAACATTTGTAATTCAGTTTGAAATGGCTAAGTGTCTCTGTAGTGAAGAAAAGATCAGAGAGGACAAAGCAAGCTTTTAACAAGCAGCATGTTCCACGGTTAAGATATTGATTGAAGAAGCACTACAAGCAATGTTTCTGTAGAGGAAAACAAAGGGAAAAGGTTATGCTCTCCCTGCAATTCACAAAATCTAGTAAATGTGGGTAGGGGGGCTTAGGAGATTGTAGCGACAAAAGGAAGTAAAGGAAGTTCTATCATCACTAACTTTTAAAACGTATTCACCTCGTTTTCGTTTCTGAAGTCCAGTTGTGGCACCAGACCGCCAGCATCTTTTACAGTACCTGCGAGGCAGTATAAAATAACAGTGGCTAATATCCTCTGGCATATTGGGCATATTGCTCTAATCAAAAGGACAAGAGCTTCATGCATAGTCATTTTAACATTTGGATGCCAAACTGAATTAATCTTTGTCTCTTTTGGGAAGACGGTGTTCTGCTAAATGCCAGAATTTTATCACTGGAAATAAAAGAGCTGACAAAGAGACAGCATGTGGAGGGATCTAAAAGCATCTGAGATCTCAGAAGGAGTTGAAATCAATGCCCAGCCACAGTTTTCAGAGTGGATAAAAAGGACCTGCTGCCTCAATTGCTTGGAAACCTCTTCGAAATTCTCACTTTGATTTATTTCAGGAGTCAGCTGCATTAGGATTAAATGCTCCATAGCAGGGCATCACATCTTTGATGTTTCCAACCAAATGAGGAGCGCTAATGGACATATTTCTGCTCTCGGTCCAACGTGGCTCAGGGTTTACAATTCTAGCCCCGAGAAGATCACAAACTGTTCTGTTTGTCATAATTAATGAATGTTTGCACAAATTTGTGCATTTTTTATGCATAGTTTTTAAAAAGAGGTTGCAGTGCTTTTAAGAGGCTGCTGATTAATCTTTTTTTAATATTATTTGTTCAGCCTAAATATTTAAACTTTTTTATTATTATTATTATTATTATTATTATTATTTAATTGAGTCCAAGCTCATTTACTTTACACTCAAAATAATGATTTTGGCCTTGTATAGATTTTACAAATTGATGCTATGTCTATGTTATTGTAATTGATTATGTTATAATTAAATGCACTTAATTTGATTTATTAAGTTTAACATATACAGAACATTATTCACATTTTTTTTTTCAACTTAAGTATTTAACTTGAGTGGAAACTCTGCTCTTACTTTAAATATGTTGATACAGAAATCATTTTGTGTGTGTGTGCGTGAGTGCGTGCGTGTGTAATCAGTCAAATGCTGTATTTAGAGTATCTGAAAACGCTTCTTGCCATTTGCACTTATGAAGTGTATAACCAGGTTTTCTGCTGCTGTACTTATAGACACGGCTAAATTATATATTTAACATCATATCTGTTTACATTAAACCAAGGTACAGTGTTATTAGATTCAATTGTTCATGGGTGGTTTAATGATTTTTCATTCTTTGTTGTTATGTGTTAAGAAACCGACGCTGGTGCAGCAGACCAGCGTAACAAGTTTTATGCAAATCAGAATCCTAAAGGAAAATAAATAAATAAATAACTGTTGTATCCTCAAGCCATACATGGGCAGCTGGAATAAATGGCTCCATTATCTCAGCATGTGCCATTCTCACTGAGATTTAATTTTTAAATACACTAAACTCACACAGTACAGCCATGCTTACATCCCAAAGAAGCTGTGAGGATTGGGGAAATCTCAGATAATAAAGAAATAGGAGGGAGGAGTCAGAGTGGCGTATAAGTCAGGAGTTAGCGCTGAACATTTTCCGTGCAGCTGAGAGTTAATCCTGTGAAAGGTAGCGCTTAGCCATCATGAGATGATGTCAGATCGGTGATGGTTCTGGGAGATAAGCACGTGTTATCTGTTGCTTTACCACTTCCTGTGGCTGCCGTGTGAAGTGGCACAGACATGGACACAAAGGCCCAGGTCCTGCTCCTGCATGCAAATGATCCCCGCTAAGCCTAGAGTAAAAGAGCCAATCGAATGGGGTTCAAAACGAGCAATAGTATACTTGATTAGTTTCTTAAGCTGAGTTTTATCAGGTTCACCTTTTCACACAAGTTTAAGAGAAGCGTTTAATAGGTTTCTATAATAGTAATCTCTGGGACCTCAGCATGTTTCCTGCATCTGCCTGCGATTAAAAAAAAAAAAAAAAATTATCCAATAGTCAAAACTACATTTCGTCTCTCATTGTGTCTGTATATTCTTTGTGCGACTACATCTGTTTTTGTGCCTCTGTGTGGCGGTATGATTTCCTATCTTGATGGGAAACAAATGTCAACTCAGAAATATCTGACAGGTTTGACCTTGTTCCTGTTTTTTAATAAAAGAGCCATTTTTTTCCTTTTGGTTATAGGCATAACATTAAATAGCTGCCTTTTGTGTGTGTGTGTGTGTGTGTGTGCGTGTGTGTGTGTGCGTGTGTGCGTGCGTGTGTGTGTGCGCGTGTTCGCGCATTATGTGTAGGTCTGCAGTGCTGTACAGAATCAGGATTTCACAGTGATAGAGGACTATTGCACAGGACTGAAAGCTCTGCTCTATCTGAAGAGCATTGACGAGCTGTGTGACTGGGATGGTCAGTCCCCCCCCACTGTCCGCCACCAGAAAGGCAAACCTGTGCCCACTCTGCAAGAGCTGCTGGGGAAGGTAAGTGACTAATGGCCATTTAAAACCCTCTGGTCCCGCCTATTATCCCCACTCTAGCCTTTACACCTGTTTTACCGTTCTCTCTGCATTATTCTCTTTTATTATAGGCCTTTGACTGGCCATTAGTAGTAACACCAGTAATTCCAGAGCAGATAGTCTAGGTGCTCATTAATGCAGCGTTGGCATTATAGCTGTGGACTTGCATCTATCCATTTATGTTACTTTGTTATTACAGGGCAGAAATTCGCATAATTGCAGCGCTGTCCAAAGCACAAAGTGGCCACTTCCATGGTAAAGATATTTTATTTAGCAGCGGAGAAGTTAGGGAATTGATGGAGAGCAGAGGTCAGTTTTTATGGTGCTGTATTACAGTACATCTGTGAAAAAAAGAAGGAAGCCTTTCAGAGAAAATTACCATAATCTTAAACTAATGAAGCGCAGGTCACAGCTTGTCAGCTAATAAAAGCAATAATAGCAGTGAAGAACCACAAATGTCAAGAGCTATTGGGAAGGGGCACAGTTTGCTATGAGATCTAATCTAAAATCTGAAATACAAAAAAAAAAAAAAAAAAAGAGTTTTCTTTGAGTTGCAGGAAAAATAATTGGTTTACTTTTAAGGATGCAAGTGCCCCCTCTCCTTTTTTTCCTTTTAACTCAACATTTACATAACAATAGCATCACAATAAGCAAGTATCTGAAAATGAGATTGGACAAAAGCACCTTTCCCACACATCCATCGGATTGTACTTTGCATGTTCATTCTATCTTAGGTAATCTGCCTTATTATTTGCCGACCAAGAAATACTAGGCAACATGTAAATGAGCAAAACTTCACTAAACTCTTTTGAAAGCAGAGCATTAGAGGCCTTTATCAGATCACAGCATTCCTGCTAATATACCAGCGCAGGGACAGCTTTGAAGCCTGCGTGCTTTTAAATGCACCAGTAGCGCCTTCACAGCGTCTGACGGCAGGACATCTCACCAAAGCGACGTGCAATAGTTTAAATGCTAATGCCAGACGAGTGGCAGAGAATGAGGAAATAAATGAGCAGGAAGCAGGCAATATCGGAGGAGTGATAATTCGAAGTCATTTTCATGCCAAACGGGACATTTTTGCCAGAGTCATTGGCACGCCGACAACAATAGCGATGTGGCACGGTGTGAGCAGAGGGAGTGGCGTCTCAGACTCATGCAGCTTGTAGAAACAGTAGCACAGACACTGCTTTAGGCAGCAGATGACTGGATCCACTCATATTCTCGAGAGTGCAGTGATCCACAGGAGGAAAAAGCTGCTCAGACCCACACAGGGTCACTGCAAGGACCATGCCTAAGGCAGGGTTGTTTTTTTTTTGTGTGTGTGTGTGTGTGTGTGTGTGTGTGTGTGTGTGTGTGTGTGTGTGTGTGTGTGTGTGTGTGTGTGTGTGTGTGTGTGTGTGTGTGCAGGCTGTGCTAGTAACGTCCTTGAGTTCCTATAGCACCACAATATACTTCTGCTTTTATAAACTCTAGTGCAGAAGAACTGCCACCAGAGGTCACGTCATTGGCCTTTCAGATGCCATTTTTCATTATTCCAGTTGCTTCTTTTTGTGAAGGAAGAAAGAGACATACCACTTGAGGTTGTCTTTGAGTTCAGATTATATAGAGCAGATGTTTCGAAATAGGCTGAGGGGCTTGAGATATTGCCTGTCAGCTCCTGTCCTCTATCAGCCCCTGCTGAAGCCCTGACTGTGGTTGTGATTGACAGCTCACCTGTGTGAAAGTTTGCAGGGACTGGGAGAGGAAAGTATCTGCAAAGACATACTTCATCTACAGCACCAGACAGGAAAGACAAAAAATTGACTGTGTCAAACAAAAGCTAGAAGTTGAGAGGGAGGGAAGGACATTTCCACTTTAAGTGCACATGGTGGAGGAGAGGAGCTAGAGAATAAGTGAGCCGGCGAGAGAATATGAGGCAGGCTAGCAGGAAAAGGCAGTCTGATAGCTCTATAACTCAAGCTATGAAACGAGAGAGCAAGAGGCTGAGTGCATGTCACTGTCATGGCAATTCACAGGAATGGCAGTTGATAAAGGGGAGCCTAAAGCAGAGCTCAGCTAAAGACATATTTTCTCTCTCTTTGTTTAATGTAGGCAGTCAGAGTGCTGTCTCTAGCGGGCAGACTCTGTGGCGAACATTGCTAGCTCAAGGGATGAGCAGAATATCTTTGATGTCTAAGTGAGCTATTCCATTTGGGGTTTTCACACACAGTGGGCCAGCAGTAATGCGGCATGTCCAATAAAAAGCAGCAGTCTTGAGCTCATTGTACTGCATGTGTAGCAAAGTGGTTCCTGCTACCACTGCAGTATGAACTGTAGGCTACATCCTCGGTCCTACACGAGACATGGCGCCGTTGCTCAAGTGCTGCTATTTCCTAAACGCCGGGAGGCCGGGAATGTCAGTTCTCGCTGGTCTTAAAAGAGCACCACAGCTCACCGGTGTATAGGAACATGGAGGAACTGACATTGCCTCAAAGTCCTCCCTGCAACCAAGCCCACACCAGCACTGTTGTCCAAGCGCTCCAAAAACAGGATGGAAGAATGGGCGTGCTGAGCGACAGCCAGCAGGTGGGGGCACGGAGGCTCTTTAATAGCAGTTTGGCTGACTATGTGGTGCCATGCTGCCTGGCAGGCATGTGGTGGTAATGAAGCCTTCAGTCAGCCTGCTTTCCCCCGCCTCAGTCAGCGGCCACAGCTTGGCCCTCACGCTTTGTTAGGAATGGAGTAGCCGGAGCAGATGGAGTGTGCGTGTGTGCCGCGTTTGTGTGTGCATGCGTGCATGTTCATGTGTGTGGAAAGTTATGTATAATGTAGGAGCATGTGTAAAAGAAGGAAACTAGTTATTATGATTAGACACATTATACTTAGCCTTAAACTTAAGTAGTGACAGGGCTAGCTCAGTCGTTAAGGTGTTGAAATGCGATTGGAAGGTCTTGCATTCAAACCCCAGCACCAGCAGGTTACCATTGCTGGGCCCTTGAGCAAGGCCCTTAACCTCATCTGTTGGGCTCTTAACCTTTAAAAAAGCTCAAGAACGTCATCTAACATGTTGATCCAAAATTTTCGAGTGAAAATGTCTTTGAAATCTAGTGATTGTGAATGCCATAGCATATGAGTTATATTATTCCTATACTCTATATATTCAGGCATACGGTGAGCCCTCCTGCTATGTGAATACTGAAATTGCACCCATTTTAGCCCCATTCCGATATTAGCATTAACCACTGGTTTAAACATGGTTTAAAAATTACACATCATATGAACACATTGGGACGAGTTTGACCAATGTCTTAAGTGTATGTGTTTCTGACCTTGAGCTTAAATACGTTGCTCTTGTGTGTTATCATTTCACACAAGAAGCAGTAAGTGGGGTGCCGCTGTCTAGCAGGATGCTGTAACCACGCTATTTCATAGTGACATACACTAGTGACACGATGCTGACATTGGTGGGAGGCAAATAAGCAGAAAAGACGAGACGCATCTGGAGGGCAATATTACATAAATATAAATAAGAACGAAATGTTATTTTTGAAGTCATGGGGATGGAGATGCATACTGTATATACAATATACTGTGTATCCACTATACACAGGAGCTCAGAGACAAGAATACCTCTCTGAAAGAGAATTTTATATGGCGCATTGATTATTACAATAAAATTATGGACTACATTTACTGAAGTAACTATAGCAATCAACTTCACGGTCCTTTTATAAATGAGAGTTCAGATGTGGTGAAACTGTACCCATAGTTTATAGGAAAACAAGAGCAAACCACTAAGGTATGATTTTAATAAACTTTTCCAAATTTTCCATTATTCCAAATATGGAGAACTTTCCTTGTGTAAATACTGCCATACTGTAGCTTTCGACCTGTTACTGAGCACAGCGTATTTATTATACAGTATAACTTAGTGTCTCTTACCCTCTTATCAGAAGAATGCATTACTTTTTTTTTATCCTGTATTGCATTAACAGTAATATGTATTTCCTTGTACAGACCTGCATTTGTTATATATTTGCAGGTCTATTACCATCCCATCTTTTAATCCAAAAGCCCAATTAAGATTATTGTATGTGACATATGGAGTTATTAGTGAGTGACGCTGTGAGGAGGAGCGGTAGGCCTGTAGAAAACTGTTTAGAGAATTGCTTTAGTGCATATGAGATGGGAGAGAAGTCAGCAAGCCTCTGTCCTATTAGCCTGGCCATGGTGAAGATGTACAGTTATTGTCATCGGTGTGGGCCTGCTGGATGGGATTTGCCTGAACATATCAGGCCCCAGAGACAAGGCTGCTAGTGTCGGGCTGGATGAGAAGCTTCTACTTTTAGTTTATCTGCCTATATAGAGAAAAACTAATAGTAAATTGCATGCTATATTATAGAAAGAAAGGAAAAAAAACCCTCTTAAAACTGACAATTTATTTCATCCATTTAGTTCACCTCATCCATAAGCCTTATAACTTTTGCTGGATTATTATTCCACTAATTTTCTTTTATGTTTAAGGCTATAAATGCTGGATATTAGGACAGTTTGGGGAGATTTATAAGTCACTGTATGAATTAAATTATACTTTAATAGTAATAGGTTTGTATAATGCAGGGAATTTGAGAGATGAAACAGGTTGCTGCACTTCTCCTCTAGTACTAATTTCCTGTCTGCTAAATGGAACTCCGCACTGACAGTTATTCATGTCAAGCAGCAAACCTCTCTCATTTATTAGCGCAGATGCACCCAATGGGTTATTTGTTGTCTTCGCTATCTCACACCCTAGATTTACAAGTTTCTTTTGGGAGGAGGGTAGAGCAGACAAAAAAAAAAAAAAAAAGACAATTCAAACTGATGACAGATTTGTGTGTGTGTGTGTGTGTGTGTGTGTGTGTGTGTGTGTGTGTGTGTGTGTGTGTGTGTGTGTGTGTGGTTTGTCTATGCATGTGCGTGTTGTGGAAACATGGCATCCAATTAGGAGAGTTTGTGTGGTAGCTGAAGGCATGGGCTTGGCAGACAGGGTATTCCATACCACCCAGTACCTTTCATTAAAGCAGACACAGCTCACCGGCTCAGGCAACTTTTAAACAGAGGCTGCTGAATTATTACACAACAAATAGGGGCTATCATGCAGAACATGAGGAAAGCAGGCAGAGGCTGCTGTGTCTTAATGAGCCAAAGTGAGTGTCTTCCTATTTTGTGCCATGCCTACTACTGAGTTTGACTAGTCAGACGTCTCACTGGGAATTCCTCCCCCCTCTTTCTCTCTCTAGTTTCTGCAGATAGACCGTTCAGCTTCATATACCTTTTTTTTTTTTTTATGGTCCTGTAATGGCTGAAGGAAGAGGACAGGTAACCAGTTAACTAACTGGTTGAGTTAATTAGCCCTGAAAACTATAAATCCAAGTTTCCTCATTAATTACTGGGCTCCATTATAGTCTCAAACGATTATTATACATCAGAGTTTGTTAGGATTTTCTTCCTTAGACTCATAACTTTATATTTGTCCTTAATTACAATAAGCTTTTAAAGGAGTAACAAGTAAAGTACATTTGATTAACTTTCTAAGCAACATAGTGTTTTGTAACTTTTATCAAGCAACCTCTCACAGGATAAAGATACATGTATTTGGTGTAATCTAGTATGTGACATTCTAGTAACTCCACTTCCTGCTGCTGTTGATAGTCCAGAGGCTTAAAAAATTATATCTAAGAGTCATTTTTTTGACTCAATTAATCATACAAATATGAACTGCTGCTTCGATCACACACGTCACCATGTACGATTGTTGGTTTTACACCAGATACCCTTCTTGATGCAACATTTCTCCAGTCTTGGGACTGGCACTAAGGATGCCATTCATGTCCTGTGACTGGGTATTATATTTGGGAATTGGGTAAGAGCCTTGCCAAACAATGGCACCCAGGCAGTAATGGTGCTCGAACCCCTGACCCTACGATCAGCAACCAGGAATGTTTATAACAAACAGTCTGTTTCCTATCAACACTTTTAGTCCTGTTTGCTTTTTTTCAATGTGGTTCAATACTGTAATGATTTTAATTCCCACTTTCCAGGATCACACAGAAGAGATTAGATTCCTCTTTTCACTCTAAAGATTTTATCCCCATGTTGTCTCCTTGGCACAGTCATTTGCTCTTTAGAGATCTGGATTTCAAAAAGTTGAGTCTGTTGTTAAAATCTAAACAGACAGTCTAAATGTGCTTTAATCTACATTTAATTATTCTTTAATCTACATTATATTAGCCTCCTTGATACCGGCTCAATTGTTACCATATTCGATTTTTTTCCCCCAAAGTTTAAATTCTCTATACTGGAAAAACAAGCTTGTACCCAAAACATTTAGTAAGGATGACTAATCTTTAGCACTGCAGTAATAAAGAGTTCCGCCAATTAAATATTGCAATAATACTGACACTGAAACAGCCCTTGTTAGTTTTTTGCAAGAAGAACGAAGGGCATTTCAGCTGTGTGGCTTCAGATAATGCTCTCATTAGGAGCTGTAGTAACTCACTGTGCCAGCTCTGTATTTGTCCAGGCTTATAAAGACTCGCTCACGTTAATGGTGACAGGGCTTTCTGGATTGCAGTTTTAGAGGATCTTTCAAGAAGGAGGCATCTGCAAATGCAAAAAAAAAGAAAAAACAGTATTCATAACCATGTGTGTTTCAACTAGTTGGCCTGTCCCGCTGTGCCCTCCCACCAGGGAGGATGAAATGAAATCGAAGTGCTCGGCCTGGTGCGTGTGATTACGTTTTTTACTCAAGCACAGCACCGCGTCCTGCTGCTGCAGCTGCTTGCCCCTTACGCCCGCTATTCTCATGAAGCGTAGGCCAACCCCCATCCTCAGCAGGCTGAAGACAGAACGGCAGCCATGCGACCAGTAATTCCTCTTTCCTCCGGGTTTGGGCAGCAGCATGTGGAAACAGTCAAGAATATATGGTAATCAATTGGGGTGACGATGAGTAGGTATATCTGCACATAGGCACATGCTAGAAGATGCAGTGCTGCAGTGAAATCTGTCGGCTGCTCTCCAGCTCCGGGTTCCTGCCGATGAGCAGCTGTGTGTGACGATAATGGGGTGACTGGGTGAAGCTCACGTCAAATTACCGCGCCATGAATCGCACAAGATAGAGAGTAGATCGGGAAGAGGGGCTATAGAGGGAGTTAGGGAGGAGAGAATTGGATGAGGGAAAAGCCAGATTGAAAGAGAAGGCATTAATTTCACATTTGCATGGATTCCATTACTGTTGATCTTATTAGGCATGAGGCAGCAGTGCTGTGATCAGTCTTGTAGGTTGAGCGGGGGGCATTGAGCATAGACTGATGCAGGATGAGACTGAACCTCTTTCTTCTGCCTTCTCTCCTCTCACCCTGCCTTCTCCTCTGTACACGTTTGCTCACAAACACATATATTATATTATCTATGAGTATGAAGGCTTCCATGATACACTGTTATAAACCTAGCTGTTATCCAAAATGACAATTTGGCTGTATGAGCAATACTGTCTGCCAGGTGAAAATAATTCTCTTCTACAGCTCTGCATGATAATGGTCACCCGTATTAGAGAGTGTGATAAGTGCATATAGTTACAGTGTTTCGTATCAGATCACCTCTTTGAAATAACATTGAGTGTAATAGCCTGCAAACACCACTTTGCATGAGCAGGGAATGCCATTTCCTTAGCACGGTAATGTCTTAACTCTGAATGGCAAATGAATATTTTTGCAAATATATTGCATGATTTTACAGTACAGGGCTTTCAAAAGATAGAAATGCACTAAACCAAGGAAATTACCTAACATGAACAGTAATAACATTCATCTCTCAGTTTGTAGATAAAACAGAGATAATATTTGATGTAAAGTTTTTTTTTTTCCTCCCCAGCATTAAAATGTATTTTCAGTGTGCATTTTCCAGACTTGTTTCTCAGGTTTCTAGGTTCTTAAATCATTATATTGACAAAAGGACGTCGTTGATTTTCCATGATGAAAATCAGTAGCCTGCTAAAAGGAGCGCTGGGGCTTTAATGTAGTCGGGCCAGTCAGCTTTGAGCTTTTATTCGCTTCTTCCCTGTGTTTGTTTTTCTCTGATGCACTAATGAGGGAAGCAGCATTGATGCTTTAGTTCACATGGTATCTAAAGCCCAATGACTCAGTAATTACAAGAAAGCGTAAACACCAGAGAAAGGAACATCGCTGGATTAACATGAGATAAAGACAAATATTTTTAAAAGGTGCAAAACATATAGTTATAGAAAATATTGTATTGAATCATTGAATAGGTGAAGTGGTTAGCAGTGTCACATTCCACCTCCGGGGTCGGGGTTCGATTACTGTCTCTGTGTGCATGGAGTTTGCATGTTCTCCCCGTGCTTGGTGGGTTTCCTCCAGGTACTCCGGTTTCCTCCCACAGTCCAAAGACATGCAGGTTAGGCTAATTGCTGTTCCCAAAATTTGCCCATAGCGTGTGAAAGAGTGTGTGAGTGAGTCTATGTGTGTGTGCCCTGCGATGGATTGGGACCCTGTCCAGGGTGTACCCCGTCTCGTACTAAGTCTCCTGGGATCCTCTTCATCCTGAATACAGGATGAAGCGTTATAAACAATGAAGGATATAAATGGTAGTTTTTGTTGTGTGTTTGTTCTATTGAATTTGTATTAAATCCTAAATTTGAATTTAAGTTATGTTTCCTCTTTCCAGAAATTGCCAAGTTTTGGTCCATATCTTGAGAAAAGGAAGCTGGCCCTAGCAAACTACAAAGAGACGCGAACAGATCTCAAAGACAACACACCTCCTTCCAGTGGCTCAAGAATTAACACCCCTAAGAAACCTGTCTCAGCTGTAAAAGTAAGATTTTATTTACACCTCGCAATCCATGATCTCTTGGTATTGCTTTTGAATGACAAGGTATTACGGTGTGAAACTGAAGGTTTTATTTTAGCCTTATGTGTTGGATTGCACTTATTTGTCCTCTGTGGTCAGGATGTGATAGCCCGAGCTCTGAAGCACATTGGCGCATACCAGGAGCTGAACAACCAGGAGCAAGTGCAGGCTCTCATAGATGAAGAGATGTGCATCAACTGTGGAAAGTGTTACATGACCTGCAATGACTCTGGATACCAGGTGCTTGCATCCATCCATCCATCCAGCCACCCACTCAAACACACACTCACACACACACACATGCACGTGCACACACAGAAATACTTGTACACACTCTCACAAAAACACAAACCGCCCGAATGTCTGTACCAACACAAACCCACAGCCCAGAGCCTCTGGCCATAACCTTTTCCCTTTTCACCCCTATCTGACTTGAGCTTTCTTTCTTTTTTTTTTTCCACCAGAGCTACATAGCCGCTAGCTGCAGAGAGAGATCATTACCCTGCTTCTGCTCTTGCATTTCAGCAGCCGGTACTGAGCCGATTCTGGCCAGACTCAAAATTTAGCATTTAACATTCAGCTCAAAGCTGAAACAAACAATTAAAAAGTGGGTGATGAGCTTCTCAGGCCCACTCACCAGAGCCTAAAAGCACCTCATTATACAGCCTTGTTTTCTAAGCAAAGCCACTGATGCGTATGAGCATCTCTGCCTTCGACTCATACAGGAACACAGGATGGGACAGCTGTGACAGTTTTATTAAAGTATTTGTCTCCGCTTTCTCCTGCTTTCTGTTGCTAAATAAATGTCTCCTACAATTTATCATAAGGGTATTGATGAAGTAGTAAGCCAGTTTTATCAATGCAGTAATTGTTCATTGTGACACTCATTGTCAGTGAATGGATCTCTGAGAGGGATTACATGTTATTAATGGTTTCTAATAAAGAGGGGTGTTTATCAGCATAATGTGTCATGATCAGATTGGTGGCCCAGCATTAAATGCAGAATATCACACTTACGCAATGATTGTATCCCACAGCTGATTGAAAAGACTCTGGTCTTTGGAATCTCAACCATCCGATACAGCGTTTTACAAGACAAGTGCACTATATTTCAGGAAGTTTCCCGTGCTGGATGGTCAGGGTAGTAGTTCTGCCCGGCTGTGTTGAGCATATGGAAGTGCATGTGTTGCTAAATGTCCGTTGGTTGCTCTGTGGCACCCCATGCTGAGGGTATAACGATTCTAATCTAATCGTGTGTGTGCTCTCCTTTATCTCTGGCAGGCCATTACGTTTGACCCTGAGACCCATTTGCCTGTGGTTCAGGACAGCTGCACCGGCTGCACTCTCTGCCTCAGCGTCTGTCCCATCATCGACTGCATCCAAATGGTTACCAGGACAACGCCCTACGTGCCAAAACGAGGCCTCCCTCAAGCCATCAAGCCTGTATGCTGAATGAAAGAAGAGAAAGAGACAGGAAACTGGGAGAGTGAGAGAGAGAAAGCATGAGGAAGAATTAAAAAAAAAAAAAAAAAAAAAAGAGAATCACCAAATGTCTACATCAGAGGATTAATTTCAGTACATAATTGCAGGGTGAAAAATGACCTTTGTTGTAAGGGAGGGGGGAGCAAATAATTAGTTTTGAGAAATAATTGCCTTATATTCTAAAGCCAATTATCCAGAAATAATCGCACCGGCAAAAAATACTTGCGTTATTTCAAAACAATAGCAGGGCAACGTGTTGTCGTGGAGTTCATTCGCTCCTCTTCGTCAGGGCTGTGCTAATGAGAATGAAGAGGGAAGATTCAAATAATGGATGTTCGTGATGAAGTGGCGAACCCATGCCACCACTGCATGCGGTGTCTCCCAGCAAAATAGTGATGGTACATCCTGACTAGTCAAGCTCACTGGTCATGGAGACATTCGAGCAGGAAATTAGCAGATATACAAGTGGTAGTAATAAAGGCAGATTAATATAGGAAAATATGAAATTCGAACATTTATAACAAATAAATAATCATAACCCATCTTTATATCCTGTTGTTTTCAGTGTAACACCAAATGTTTCAAACAAGCAGATCTCCTTTTGAAGCTTTGATTAGTAAGTAGTCGTTCTGAGAGCTGGCCTGCTTGTGTTCTACTGTGAACACCATGCAGAAAGGTCATCGTCGACTGGTTCCAGATCATTAGATATGAAGACTAGCTGTGATTCATTCTAGACCCTAAAGGTCAGCCCTGACCACTTCCATCTCAATAAATCCTCACTGCTCCGGGTCGTGTGGCTTTATGCAACTGTTCCATGTCAGCACTACACAATGTTACGGCGCAGGTACAGGATGCGTCAATGAGCTGTCACAGGGAAGGCCTGTGAGAGTTACTTCATTTATTTATCCTGTGGCTAACAGAGAAAAACAGCATTTCACAAGTATTAAGTAGTATGTGATGATTATTATCTAAAATTTGACTACTAATGAAATGAATTTAAAGAATCAGAGGTTTATCTGTAATAACTTAATAAAAAAAATTATAAAAGCATTTATCACAATGATGCTGGTGTTATGGGTTTTTCTGTGGTTTTGAGTTATACATATTTATATATTTGTTTTGAAATATAGTAGGAAATTCTCACCAGCAGAGTGTTAACGGAGATAAATGGAGGTTAATGACTTCCTCCAGCAAATCTGCAACAAATATTGCATATAAGCATTCAAGGAAATCTTCAGTGAATACATCATGAAATACATTATTGAAGGTACACTGCAAAATATTGGAGTGTGATTTACTCAAGAAAACAAATTTCTGCACTCAGTGTAATTTCATCAAAGATCATTTTATATAATGCTTACAAACAAGGTAGCAAGGATTACCATAAAAATTCTAGATGATTTCTTTTCTAAGAAAAGTTCACTAAAACTTCTAGTCCATAAATTTTTCAAATCATTTATCATTGATGCCACTTAAATACAAAAACACCTATAATGGATGCAACCAAAAATTAAACTCCAGCGGGATAATTGGACCTAAATATACACATACTGTACAGAAGGGATCTTCTGCTCCAGTCCCAGAGGGACAATGTCCAACACATTTAGGTGATTTTTATGTGAAAACTCTGCTGTTTTAAAAATCTGTTAGTTACCAGGTTAATTGGTGTGTTTAGGTCTTAGAGAATTACAGACTGTGCTGGACACTGGCCCTCCAGGACTGAAGGTGAAGATTCCTGGCATACGGCATGAAGCATAACTTTACACATAAGAAACAAAAGGTGAATCAAGAACATTTGAACAAAATACTCAATATGAGAGCTTACAATCACAAAAGCATAGACCTTCTTAAAACAAGAAATATTGAACACAACGCGTCCATGGTGCTCAGAAGTCAGTCAGTTTGAAGTTCTGCAAAGGCATATTCAAATCGAGTTCAAAAGCAACACTCCCACATTAGTAAGTGATCAGGTTAAATATACATTGCTTCTTTTTTTCTGTTTTGTAAGCATTTGCTAAATAACAGCACAGTTAACCTGGTACAGTAGTTTTAGGCACATATTTACATGAATTCATTTAATACATTGCTTAAAGCATTTAAATGATTCTAATAATTAACTTTTTGTGTAAACATCAAATTATGATTAAATTAATTATATCTACTGAACAACTTATCTTTTTGAAACATACTACTGTATATCTCCTGATTTAATCACATACTGTATATATTCAATGGTAAGAGTTACTGTTGCTTTTGCACATGCTTCATGGCTTTCCTTTAGGGAAAATAAGTAAACAAATGTACACGTGAGGTGCATGTTATCACTCCAGGCTGGTTTGATCGGGTGCCAGGCAGATCAGAAGGACTATCTGAGGCACATGAACATAGTGACTGAGGGACTGGAGGAGCCGTCTGGGGCTGGGTGTCCGCTCTGGGGGCCATGGGTTAGTGTAAATGTTTACTTCCTCATTGGCTGGCCGGTGAGATAATTAGGATGACATTTAGCACAGAAGCAGTGCAGGATTTGCTGCCACACTCTGCCTCTTTTGCATCCTGTGGCACATCATTAAAAATCAACATGACATCAATCTCAGGCTGGCGATGTGAACTTGAGGCCAGAGTAACTGATCATCACTGGTGCGTTAAGTGGCGGTGGTGTATGGGGGTGTGTTGTCGGGGACCCTCTCCGATAATGTGTGGCGCTCTGACCTCAGGAGAGCTCTCCCTGCCAGCCAAGCACTTCTGCGTAGGTCACATCTTGCGCTTGTTAGAATCCACGCAATTACACTCACCCCGAATGAAGAGCACCGAGTAAATCAAAACATCTCTCGAGTTACTGGAGGAAGCTTATCGAGAACTTGTGACTGAGAATGAGCTAGTTAGAACTGAATTAGAAAGAAAGAAAGAAAGTAATCAAAAAGTAGGCCTATTTCCAGTGCGAAAAGCCGTTCTGAGTCCAGGACGGCTGTTTATGCCCGCATATCGCCTCAAGTCCATCCACACTGCTGCTTCTTGTGTATTAACATGATACTCCCGATCAAGGTCACTTAAGTTACAGATGTGCCCATTTGGTGGTGCATGAGAGGGTGCCGCTTAAACATGAGCAGCCATAAGGTTTTTGTCATGTACATTTCTCATTAGCTGCTGCCTTTAGTCTGGATCCATTATCCCGGGTTTGGAATTCTGCCAAGACTCAAAGCAAGCTGAATTTAAATGATTGCTTGCCTCACAAGCTGCTCTCCTCAAATTCTACCCTTAGAAATGAAAATGAGAGGCAAATGAAATGCTTCGACTTTTTCACTGTATTTTGTGTGTGTGTGTGTGTGTGTGTGTGTGTGTGTGTGTGTGTGTGTGTGTGTGTGTGTGTGTGTGTGTGTGTGTGTGTGTGTGTGTGTGTGTGTGTGTGTGTGTGTGTGTGTGTGCTCGATCTGCATGCGCTAAATTTCTTGATGCATGCAAATTTAGTGCTGTGCATTGTTTCAGTCACTTGATGCTCTGTATGCATTAGTTCACTGAAAGAGATGTGTGTAATACAGAACCGTGCAGTCAAACGCAACTAAATATGTTGTGCTTTTAAACTCCCTCTTATTGAATTTCATTTTAGACCTTCATCTTTTTATTACTGCTGCTCAGTCACCATAGCAACAAACCCTTTACAGTTTAAATTTCTCTCTCTCTCTCTCTCTCTCTCTCTCTCTCTCTCTCTCTCTCTCTCTCTCTCTCTCTCTGTGTGTGTTGCTGGACTGAAATCTGAAAGCCACTGCAGTTTCCCAGGTGAACTGTTGAAACTTTGGGACCAAGTGCCATAGAGCCATTCATCAGGATAGCTGTAATGAACAGAAGCATTAACTCAATGCTTGGTATTTTTTCTCCGCCAACCCCGTTCGATACCATATCTGGCCTCTGTCTGTGTGGAGCACGAGGCGAAGCTGCTGAAGAATTGTTGTGTCTGACATTTGGAACTTCTGGCCTGGAGTGACGGATGAGTGAGACACTATCCTCAACACCTCAACATTAATGGGCTGAGTCAAAAGACTGCAGTCTATTTCTGTTTTTTATTTTTTTTCCCCTCTCCCTGGTCTCATCTCGTTTTCGACGCAGGTTCCTGTTACTGTGTGTTAGCTGATTATAAGAAAGACCCAGCAATCTGCTCTGGAATGAGAGAGGGCAGATGTAAGTGCTCAGATGCTGAAAGATTATTTTCCTTACTGCTGCGCCTGCTACTTGATAGTGAATTTAGCATAACAGCTTGTTTTACAGAGCCAGGTTGCTGCTCTGCAATGTTTGTATTGCACAGTCAAAATGAGAGTTGACATGCATTGTAAACCTGCTTTGTGTGGCTTTGCCTTGCCTTTCAAGGCCGACGTACCAGCGAGAGAAAGCAATTTCAGTGATGCTTCAAAAAGACACCCTGCCTGAAATGTTTAGAAATTGAAGACACACTCGTCTATGTAATAATCAAATTGATTTCTGTTGCCAATGTGAACAGAAGTCATCTCTTTTTCCTGTCAAGTGAGAGGTTGAGAGAGAGAGAGAGAGAGAGGTCAGAGTAATTAGGAATGTAAAAGTTCAATGCTACCTGAATTGTTTAAACCTTTTTACTCCTGGTAGACGCCCGATTTCAAGTTCCTCCCTATTTCCTGCCCCCGTACACACAAAGACAACTGGGATTCTGATTCTTATTTTCTTTCATCCATTTTTATACCCTGCCACATGATGTAGATTTACAAGATCGGTGTCGCATTCAAAATGATTTGTTTGGTGCAGACGCTGTGACTAGAAACCTCAATAAGCTTCAATTTAAGCCAGTTGGTTAATGTAGGTGAAGGGATGAGGTAGCAGGGAAGTGAAAGCGACTATCCTGCCTCCTGGGACGTGCCACAGAAACACTCCCTGATCATCCCTAATTACAATTAGTAAATGAGGAAGCTGGATTTTGGCCAACGGTGTAGAATTAAATTATTCATGAATATTATTAGACACACTGCGACGCTGTCATGCAGTTAAAAACAGTGGCCTTTTCATCGGGTCAAATTCTGTTTGTAATTAAAACAAGACAAAGTAAATAATAAAGATGTAGACGATTTTCCTACTGCTTCAAGAACGAGGAGGCATTTTACATGTTGCCTACTGTATATTATAATCTACAATGAAGAATATACTGTATATAATCATATAATCTAGTATGCAAGTATATACAGTATGCACATCCATACTAGATTTTATGATTATATATTTTGTAGCAATTTTTTATATCATATATGCACTCACGGGCCATTTCATTAGGTACACCTTGCTAGTACTGTGTTGGAAGCCTTCAGGACTAAATATGCTGGAAATATGCAATTTTTTGACATGAGACAATTTTTTTGACATGTTGGCTGCACATCCATGATGCAAATTTCCCGGTCCACCAAATCCCAAAGGTGCTTTATTCGATTGAGATCTGGTGACTGTGGAGGCCATGTGAGTACAGTGAACTCATGTTCAAGAATCCAAATGAGATGATTTCAGCTTTGTGACATGGTGTGTTAATCCGTGATAAAGGAATGGCCAATGCAACAATACTCAGGTGGACTGTGGCATTTAAACAGTGCTCCGGTGGTACTAAGGTACTACTGAATGTGCCAAGAAACTAGCTCCCAACACCATTACAGCACCACCACCAGTCTGAACTGAAGATTGGAGCCATGCTTTCAACAACCAGGCAACATTTTTCCAATCTTCTATTGTCCAGTTTCGGTGAGCCCATGTGGCATACCTCGGTTGCATCAAGATGTTATTTCAGGTACTGTTGCCTTTCTACCAGCTTAAACTATTCTCCCCTGACCTCTGGAATCAACAAGGCATTTTTGCCCAGAAAACTGCCGCTCACTGGATATTTTCTCTATTTCAGTTTCAGAAAAACTCCATAGACCCGTCCATATTACCACTTGGGATCAATTTCTAACTCCACGTTTGTTTCTGATTTTTATTTCTTTCTGTGATGCTGAAGGCGTCCAAAATATGCAATAATCTCCTTTGAACAGTTAATGTTGGGATGTATCTGCTACTCATAATCTGAAAAGCCTTCATAACGCCTCTAATCTGAGGTGCTGTTAATTGGTGATTGGAGGCTGGTAACTCTAAATGAACGTCTTTTGCCTTCACGAGAGGCACAGTTTCATCGTGGTGCTTGATGCATTTTGCAAATGCACTTAAAAATACTGTTCTTGCTAGAACTATTCCAGAAAGTCTGACTTCCGTGTCTTAAAATAACAACTAACTGTTGTTGTGGTTGTTGTTACATAATTCCATATGTATTATTTTATAGTTTTGAGATCCCCAGTATTGTTGTAGAATGTAAACTAAGAAATTTGCAAGTGATCCTAAACTTTTGAGCAGTAGTATATATAGCCTGGTCTGACAGAATATACTGTATATATGTATGTGTGTATATATATTTTGTCTTAGGCCATTGTGCTCATGCGTTTTCATGTAACAGAGGATTCAGGAAAAGGTCATTTAAAGGAAGCGGAAATACCAGCAGGCAGAGCCTAAGATGCCAGGACAGGTTGGTATTTGGTCCTTCTGATTAAGAACTGAGCTGCTGCTGCTCTCTAATCAGCCCAAGTGTCCATCAAATTCGGCCCTAAAAATATCATGCTGCACTTCTCCAACAGAGGGTGCTACAGAAAAAAACAAACCAGCCCCATAATCAGTGTCATAGTGGAACAATTAGAGCATTTGATGGACATCGCACTGATATTTAATATTAAGGACCAGCAAGAGAACATCACATCACAAATGTTCTCACACTCCGTGGTAATGAAAGAGGCCAGAGCTGTGTGAGCAGGGTGTTAAGTGTGTGCTGCATGTGTGAATTATGAATGTGAATGTTTCATTCTTTTATTTTGTTCTATTTATTATTGTTTTTTTTTTTTCGCTCAACCATGCTGAATAGTTTTGTTTGGGTGTTCTTAAAACAATAATAAATAAATAAATAAATGAATAAATAAATAAATAAAATGATAGCATGCAATTTTGTAATTATGTACTCAAAAGGTTCACACGTGTTTTTGGTTGATTGTTTTGTTTTTTAAAAAACAAAGGCAAAGTTTCTGTTTGAAAAATGAGGCGAGGCTGATAATGTGTCATGTCAAGAAGACAGAATTGCAGCTGTTTCAAACTGTGTAGAACAAGGGTGTAGCTGAATTTGAAAACATTACTTGGAATGAAAACCTTTTTTTTTATTATCTTTTTTTTTTTTTTTTTTAATTGAAGGCTTTAAATAAAAATTGAAAGCAATTGATTGAGACATGAGCTGCATCAGCACTAGGATACCGCATGATCTAAACGGAAATGCTGTCAGTGTCTTACTTCATTAGGGTCACAGTGGTATAGATTATAGCTCTACTGCTTAGAAAAACAACGGAAGTCGTTGGAAAATATCCTGAATGAGAAACTGTCCTGCACACGTCTCTAGCTAAGGTGATTATAAACGGATGTAGCTGAGATTGAGAAACTGTAAGTGATACATTTCATAGACCATGTGCCCAGTGCTGGCATTTTAGCTCTGTTTTTTGTACCACATAGTGGTGTTCCTGATTTCATTTTAAAACAATCAACCAAACCAAAAACACATATGATTCAGGCCAGTCCTAATTTTAGTTCACATCTGAATAATAATCCAGACATGGATGATTGTGGAACTAAACAGATAGTGACACCACTTTAAACCTCAAGCACAAACTAACACTTCTTTTCGTTTTGCTCATGCTCCCTCTGATTAGTGAATTCTAAGCCACAAAATCCTTGCATTGAGGCCTTCTCTACAGAAAATGCCCTTTGAGCTATCAAAGCCTGTATGTGGACTGCAGACAATGGGTGACATTTTGATTGAGATATTCTGTTTCTGATAACATGCAAATTCTAGTGCAGCAACACAAGTTGGGCTAGAATAATTTTTTTTCCCCTCTTGTTCTCTGCTCCACCAGTCAACGATGTGTGATGCTATCTATTACATTACTGTATGCATTTGCATTCTGAGTCTGTGGCAGGAATTTCAATAGCGCCACATCACATGGCCTGAAGGGCTGGCAATCCCTGTGCAATCAAATCTCACCAGCTCATGTGTACATTGTATATTTGTAGTTTATTTATGTCGCCTCACTATCCTGTGTACTGAGTACACTAAATATTTTTATATCACACTGTCATTGTATACAAATGGCAGGTGCATGGAAGTTTGATATTTTGATATTTATGGCCAGTGGACATTAGTTTAGTTTTATGGCATCACCTGCAATATGAAATGTATGGTGATTATTTTGTATAATAATTTTATAACATATTACAGAATACACCTGAATAAAGCCTTAATGGCAACCGACATAAACCTAACTAAATATTGTAAAGGTTTATTCCACAAGCTGTCAGCTTTCATCTAGACTATTTCTGACAGTTTTGACGGCAAGTTGACACCTAAGTCATCTAACTTTTTTTTTTTTGTAAAAGGATAAGATTTGTAATATTTTCTAACATATGTTAGAATGACATGGAATCTGAGTGAACATCAACTGTGTCAGTCATGACACACTGTATAAGCAGGAAATTCGAAAATGGAACTGCCACAGAAATTCATATTCACTGCCCACAAGTCACACACTCTGATATTTCGTTGGACCACCTTTGACTGGTTTATCTCAACATATCAAACAGATGCATTTGAGACATACGGGTACCACAGGGATCGACACTTGGCCCTATTCTGTTTTCCCTACTTTGATTATGGCACACATATATTTGTGTCAATAGGCTTATGTAATGTCACAACATTTATTTCAGTCCAGAGTCAGAATAATTTCTCTTCAAGATCTTAGATTGATGATGAGGGACTCGGACGGCCAAGTAAAGCATTCTCCAGCACATCCAAAGATTCTCAATGCAGTTAAGGTCCGGACTCTGAGGTGGCCAGTCCATGTGTGAAAATGATGGCTCATGCTCGCTGAACCACTCTTTCACAATTTGAGCCCAATGAAGTCTGGCATCGTCATCTTGGAATGTACCCGTGCCATCAAGGAAGAAAAAAAAATCCATTGATGGACAATCCTGGTCACTCTTTATATTCAGGTGTTCAGCTGACCTCATTTGTTTTTGGGCACCTAATGTGGCTGAACTTAGACCTGACCAATAGAAGCAACTCCAGATTATAACACTTCACCAACAGACTTGTACGGTAGGCACTAGGCATGATGGGTACATCACTTCATCTGTCTCTTCTGATTAGCCTCACTGATTACTGGTTTTCTCTACACATTTCTTTAGTCCCAATTCATTGGGTTTTCTTTGCACTGTGTACGAGGAAATGCCCTTACTTTCACTATTAAACATAGCAGTGAGTTCTACAGTTTTTTTTTATTATTATTTGATTTCACCAAACATTTAAGGGATGTTCGATCACAATTATTTTAAAAAATAAATTAATTAACCAAATTTCTTCCACAAAGATGATACACTATACTTTCAGGTTTTAATAAAGCATTTTAACCCAATTTGAGTAGTTTCAGCAATCTTCTTAGATGTTTTATTTCCTTGATGCAGGTTAGTAGTTTCACCCTTCTGAAACAAAGTGATATCTGTGTCACCACCACCAGAAGATATGACTTCTGATAGGGATGTATAAGAAACTAGAAGCTCCTCTCTGCATCAGTTAGGGTTTAATAACTTGTTGCCAACTAAACTATATTAATCACAGCAGTAATTAGCAAATGGAATGCTCTTAACTGTTTACCTAGTTTACAGATTACAGATATATAGATATAGATACAGTTGTGCTCAAAAGTTTGCATACCCTGAAATAAATAGTTAAACATTGCTATTAATATGGAAAATATGCCTGATAATTAAAAATATATTTTTTCTTATTTGAGGATAGTGGTCACGTGAAGGGCGGCACGGTGGTGTAGTGGTTAGCACTGTCGCCTTGCACCGCCAGGGTCCGGGTTCGATCCCCGGCCAGGCTCGATTCCCGTCTCTGTGTGCATGGAGTTTGCATGTTCTCCCCGTGCTTGGTGGGTTTCCTCCGGGTACTCCGGTTTCCTCCCACAGTCCAAAGACATGTAGGTTAGGCTAATTGGCGTTCCCAAATTGCCCCTAGTGTGTGAATGAGTGAGTGTATGTGTCTGTGCCCTGTGATGGATTGGCACCCTGTCCAGGGTGTACCATGCCATGTGCCCTAAGTCTCCTGGGATAGGCTCCAGGCCCCCCGTGACCCTGAATACAGGATTAAGCGGTATAGATGATAAGTGAGTGAGTGGTCACGTGAAGTCATTAATTATCACATAGTTGTTGGACTTGTCTTTAAAAACCTAATAATAACTGACGTCACCCAAACAGCCCTGATCAAAAGTTTACATATCCCTGAATGTTTGGCCACATTATAAACACACAGGTTTAAATGGCTATTAAAGGGACGTTTCCACACCAGTGACTCAGTGTAATTGTAATTAGTGTCTGTGCATAAATAGTGAGTTTCTCAGCTCATGAGGTGATGCACTGACTTGGCTGGATACTGCACCATTCAGAAGACAAAAGAAATGCCAATGGACCTGCGTGATGAGGTAGTTGGACTTTATAAAGCAAGAAGCGGATATAAAAAGATATCTCAACACTTAAAAATGCCAGTCAGGTTTGTTCAAACTCTGATAAAGAGGTAGGAAATAAGAGTTTCTGTTGATACTAAGCCACAGACAGGTAGACCAAGAGAGATTTCACCCAAAACTGCCAGAAGAATTGTTTGGGATGCAAAGAAAAACACACAAACCACTTTGAGAGAAATACATACTGCTCTGGAAAAATAAGTGGTGGTGTTTTAAGGAGCACAATATAGTACATACTTGAACGCAAATGACCTGCATGGTCAAGTTGCCAGGAGAAAGCCTGCACCCTTGCCACAAAACGGCCCACTTGCAGTACGCTAGACAGCAACTAGACAAGCCTCCCAGCTTCTGGATCAGAATCAAAAATATAAAATATCCAAAATATAACTTTATAGTCACAACCATAAAGTCCACCATCCCCACTGTAGAGCATGGTGGTGGATCTCTAATGATTTGGGGCTGTGTGAGCTCCAGTGGCACAGGAAAGTTAGTCAAAACTGATGACAAGATGAATGTGGCATGTTGTCAGAAAATACTGGCAGACCATTTGCATTCTACAGCATGAAAGCTGAGAATGGGACATTATTGGAAGTTCCAACATGACAATGATCCAAAGCACAAGGCCAAGTTGACCCTCCAATGGCTACAGCAGATGAGTGAAGGTGAAATTGAAGGTACTGGAATGACCATCACACTCTGCTGATCTCAATATCATTGAACCATTTTGGGAAGATGACAGGCTTTCTTTTCATGCAAGACAACCAAAACATTTACTGGAACTGTAGGTATTTTGCCAAGAAGAGTGGGCAGCTTTACCACCTGAGAGAATTAAGGACCTCATGCACAATAATTACAAAAGACTGCATGTCATCATAGATGGTAAAGGGGGCAATACACGGTATTAACTAAAGTACTCTTGAACAGGGATTATTTCCTCATATTCTTCATTGTGATGTTGAGTTTGATGGTTGTGCCATTCTGTTACACCTTACATATGAACCTGAGTCGTATAAGAAATAAAATTAATTAGTTTTTCCTTCTTACTCATGTTTTCTTTAAAAAAATGGGACACCGCCTGCAAATTCTCCTAAGGTATGCAAACTTTTGAGCATAACTGTAGAAGTGTAATTTTTTAGAAGGAGAAGGAGCTTATGTAGGAGCTGCGAAGTTGTTACCTTGATTATCGCATATATAAGAGGTTGTGCATCCTCCATCTATTGTCTTGAGTGCCAAATCTGATGTGTTTTCTGCCATTGTTCCTCTGCTTCTAACACGACTGTTCATGAGAGGACTGAAGGTGGAGGTTAGGGGTGGCACCACTCTGTCCATCTGTGTAATTGTCTTGAGCGGTGGAAGTTATTTTCAGCCCAGAAAAAGGCTGGTCCCTTCTGTTATCTTACAAAGACTCCAACATCCTTCCTACTAAGGCTTGTCTCTTTGAAGAAACAGTACAGCTGGGAATTATCTCCACACTGTGTGTGTGTGTGTGTGTGTGTGTGTGTGTGTGTGTGTGTGTGTGTGTGTGTGTGTGTGTGTGTGTGTGTGTGTGTGTGTGTGTGTGTGTGTGTGTGTGTGTGTGTGTGTGTGTGTGTGTGTGTGTGTGTGTGTGTGTGTGTGTTCGTTGTTCTTGAGCTGAAAGGTTTTGATCAGAGCTGGACTTCAGTCGAATATCTCTTTTAAGGCCATGAAAAGTCTTCTGCAGTCATGCCTCAGACATAAAAACCGCTTCGACTGTCATGTGAAATGGATGTAAATGCTCTTTTTTCTGCTTTTATCTGCCCACGTGTGTTCAGTGCAGTGGTTTTGTTAACTTTGCCACCACATTAATCCCCCTAAAAATGTCAGTGCTTTACACTGTGTTTGCTACATATAGATTCTAGTTTATCTTAACAGAAGAATTATTAAAAATCGAATTGAAATGCTCATTTGCGTACCAAATATATAAAATATTATTATTATTATCACAAATTCTAAATATTATTTGACTACACCATTGACTACACTGGTCTCATTTAAATTTCTTTTTCTCTTTGCTCGGTTGCCAGAAACAGCTGAGTGGAAAGAGGATTTCTGTGACAGCCACATGTTCAGCTGCTTAATTCCACCAGTCTGCCACTGGGCCCTGTTCGGAATCCTGCCCAGTGCCACCGGGCCTCATAAGAACTGGCATCAGCCTTCCCTGTCAAACACTTGGCAGGGCTGTAGCATCATGCATCATTAAAACCTTCTGGAATTTTCCTGAGTTTAGCCAAGATTTTTTTTTCCTTTTTTGTAGAATGTGACAGCCAAGAGAGGTTATATGGATATGTATAGAGCGTGTGTTAGAGAGTCATGCTACATGTTCCTCCTGCCAAGCCACAGTGAAGCCGTTCAGTTGAACTGTGGAAGGAAAAAAAACCCAGCAAAATAATAATAATAAAAATAAATTTTAAAAAACTCTAAATTGTTTTCAGGAGATGGTCGCTAGGTGTTTAGCCACTAATGCTCCAGTTTGTCCTAAAAGCTATCAATAAATGGTTGTGTAAAGCTCACTTCTGCCTGCTCTAGTGAGGCAGCGAAGGCCTGCGGGTTGAAAAGCTCTGCCTTTTAGAGTGCAGCAGAAAGCAGATGTTCCTAAAGTGGTCCCTGGACTGACACAGTGATAAATGCTAATGGAAGTGATTACCTCAGAAAGCAAATGGACCTCTCTGCCACAGAGAATTGGCAGGGCCAGGCACAAGCCCACGGGGGCAGCAATATGGGATGGTGGGGGGAATCAGAATTGGACCCTGTTGTTCACCTCAGGTGCAGTTGGCAAACAGCTCTCTAAACACTCACTCAACAACAGCGAGAGCTTAAATTTAAGTGTGAGGCTTAAGGCTGGAAGAAGCAGAGATTCCCATTAAACTTGAAATGAGGGGGAAATTAAGGTTACTTAACAACAGAACAAGTCCTATTCTATCGCCAAATAGAATGACGTGCAGCATATATGGAACATTTTAATCTTCGGCATTGATGCTGTATGTTTACGAGGCATTCATATATTAACCCTGGAGTCCCTGAACTCCATAACTGACATGTGAGGGTGAGTGAGTAGGTGCGTGTGTGTGTGCGTGTGTGTGTGTGTGTGTGTTTTATAACTTTACAGTATATCTGTAGGTTAACTAATACAGAATGTAGAAGCATGGCTATGGCTAACCCAGGAAATACATAATTCACATTAAACCTTGTCTCCTCTCCAAGGACTGTAAAGTGATATAGTGAGATTCTGAAAATTCTTATACTTAAAAAGATTATATAATGCCAGGCGTCATGATCAGTAACTCAATTACAGGGTGGCTATAAATTAGTATGTCTGTACACAGAACCATATTTTACAGTATTACACACTATTACACTGAAAAGGTTTTTTCCTACACTGAAAAAAATGCCCATAAACCACAATTCCCCACAAAAGCTGTGTGTGAAGCAGTGTGCCATCACAGACCCTAAGCCCGCCTGCCAAGAGCAGAGACGTAATGTTGTGTGGAATGATATACAGGCAACCAGAGAAAGCTTCCACTGTGCATTCAATGACCCTGAGAAAGAGGAACCAGGAGGAAGAAGCAAGAGTTCTGCTTATCCACCCCCACCCCGTCTCTACCACATTACTGTGTACTGAGTGAGAGGAAGAGATTCTCCATGCTGAGAAATGTATCTTCACTCTGTAGGGGATGAAAAATACCCCTGGGATTATCCTGCCTGCCCGATACTCAAACAGCCTCTGAGCTCGAAGTCACTTAGCTGGAAGCTCCTAGGGTGCAGGACTACTACAGATCTACAGATCTCCTCAGCGCACATTACACTACTCTCTCTCTCTCTCTCTCTCTCTCTCTCTCTCTCACACACACACACACACACACACCTCGGTCAGTTATGGAATTCAGTGACTCAAGGGTTTATATATTAATGTCTAGTAAACATACAGCATCATGCTGGAGATTAAAATGTTACATGTTGACATTTCAGTGTTACCGATGACTGCAGTGGCTCACAAATAAAATACAGAAAAAAATATTTTTGGAATACAGATTTTTCTTTCTTTCTTTCTTTTTTTTTAAAGAAAGCCCTTTGCAAGATTTCTGTACTTAAATGTTTATATCTTCTGCACTAGTAAGCTGAATGTTACCAAGAAAGTTTCAGATGTGACAAGATGCTTGGAGTGCACCTCTTGTCGATTTCCTTATGAAACTAGTCCATGCAAGAAATTATGCATTTTTTGGAATTTTATTCCTCTTTTTATTTTTGAGAGCCTCTTCATTTTACAGATTTATTCTTCTGACTTTCCCCCACTAATATGTATCTCATTCGGGATATTGTAATGAACAGTGCACTTGTAGTCTGCTCTACACGTCTCAGTGATGTGCTCTTTACCAGGCGGGTTATTTCACTCAGTTATCATGCCTCTCTCCTCCAGCATACTTATTTCCACTCACAAGCTCACCAGGGACCTTAGCAGTTCTCAGATGTGCCATCACTAAATATTCACTAATTTTTAACAGACATGTGAGTCATCTAAATTAATCAGCTAATTAAAGAATACCAGTTATACATTTTGGCACTTTCTATTTGTTGTCTGTTTCCACAAAGATTGATTTAAATAAAACGGTATCTGTAACGTCCCTACACATCTATTTTTTTTTTTTACATTGAATAGTTAGTGCAGATATTTAATATAGATCAAATGCACCTGCTGAATGGTCCCTTTGTACATATTAAGTGAGTTGATGCAATCAACTGGTGCTCTACAGTAGAACCTTTATGTGATGCTAAAAGCACTTTATGTAGACCATAAGGTTTATTAAGGCCAATTTACACTAGATCCATTTTGGAAATCTTTCACTTGCCGATACAAATGAAGGGTAGCATCACACAATCACACTTTCTATATGCAGCAATCTTTTTTTTTTTTTTAATAATAATCTACAGGGTGTCACAAAAGTCTTTGTACATAGGGGAAATTAAGACATTAATTTAATAGTTTCCCAGTCCAGCCATGAGAATGATTTCAATATATTCTTCTTTTGTCGAAAGCATTCCTAAAGCCTATCGGAATTGAGATTGCTCTGACAGTGGCCTTCAGCTCTTCTGCATTGTTGAATCTGGTGTTTTGCATCTTCCTCTTCATAATACCCCATATAGGGTTTAGGTCGGGCGAGGTTGCTTGGCAATCAAGCACAGGGATACTATGGTCCTTAACCCTAACCCTTAAACTTTTGGCAGTGTGAGCAGGTGCCAAGTTCTGCTGGAAAATGAAATCAGTATCTCCATAAAGCTGGTCAGCAGAAGAACGCATGAAGTGCTCTAAAACCTCCTGGCAGACTGCTACACTGACCTTGGACCTGATAAAACACAGTGGTGTGGAATACCAGCGGATGACATGGCTCCCAAAACCATCACTGACTGTGCAAACTTTACACTGCTCTTCAAGCAACTTGGATTCTGTGCCTCTCCCCTCTTCCTCCACACTCTGGGACCTTAATTTACAAATGAAATGCAAAATTTACTTTCACTTAAAAAAAGGACTTTGGTCCACTGAGCAACAGTTCTGTCCTTTTTGTCCTAAACCGCATCTTGTCTCTGGTCCTGGACATGTCTGGTCTTGGTGGGTCTTGAAGCAACGACTCCAGCTGCAGCCCACGCCTTGTGAATCCTCTGAAGACTACACCTTTTTATACTGCATTTCTTCTTCCATTCAACTTTCCATTAATGTGATTTTCTATTTTCAAGCAAAGACCAGAAGCCTACATTAGGTTTTTTGTTTCCATCTGAAAACTGGCGTGTCCTGTAATATGTTGTTTTCAGTCATTGTGTTCGGCCCTTACTTCCAGTGAAAGGAACTCTTAATGCTCCAGCATTCAAAGACATTTTGGGCAATTTCATGCTCCCAACTATGTGTCTACAGTTTTGGTTCCTTCCAGTTCCATCATGACTGCGCACCAGTGCACAAAGCAAGTTTCATAAAAACATGGATGAGTACGTTTTTTTTGTGGAAGAACTCGACTTGCCTGCACTTCAACCTGACAGAACACCTTTGGGAAGAATTAGAGTGGAGAATGTGAGCTAGGTCTTCTCGTCCTACATCACTGTCTGACCTCACAAATGCACTTCTGGAAGAATGGTCAAAAATTCCCATAAACCTTGTGGAAAGCCTCCCTGGAAGAGTTAAGGCTGTTATAGCTGCAAAGGGGGCGGGGCCAATATCATATTAAATACTATGGACTAGGAATTGGATGTTACTCAAGTTCATATGCATGTGAAGTCAGGCGAGCAAATACTTATATTTCATATATAAAAAAAAAAAACAAACAAAAAATACTTGGGAGTAAAACACATGCAACAGCTTACTGTATAAAGCATTGGGGTGAGGTCAAATCCGAAGGCATAACCAGAGGTGTGCCTATATTATGTGATGGCTCAGTTTGATGAAGCAACACGTGTACATAACATGCTTTTTTCTCTTTGGTCGCGCGTCTCTACTCTAAAAACAAATTAAAGTGAGAAGTGCAAATGGAGAAAGGTAGCACAGGAAAAGAGGTTACTGGAAAGAAAGTTGCTGAAGCATTGTCTTTATTAATTTACTTGTTTGTCATGTTTAAAGTCACAGCTTTGCTGGACCACAAAATTAGCTAAAAAGCCTAAAAGAGAGTTTATGAAATCATCAGTCAAAAAAAAAAGAAGAAGAAGAAGAAGAAGAAGTGTTGCATTTGCAAGTGTTGCATCTGATCAAATCTGAAAATCCATTTCAGACTAAAGCTTTTTGTCTTCACCACACCAGGACACTCTGTGCTGGGCGAGGGATATGAAGCCTGTTTTTGCTCAGTAATGTGTCCTTGGGGGAGATTAGATCACTAATGGTGAGTTCACCTCACGCACTGATGTCATTCACAACGACAGCATGGTCCTCGGAGAGAAGCTAGGCCATCGGTCGTATCTCATTGTGCCAATAATCTGCTCATTAAATCAATCACTTGGTTAAAATCACGTACATAATCACCAATTATCCAGTGTTGGAGATGTGCCTTCTACTGACCTTTTGATTTCACTGCATCTAGATTTCATGATCAAGATAACACTGGCATTTATTATGGAAATGTACGAAGTGTCACACAATGTGCATACATCTTGCAGATGGAAAAAAAAACGAGAATTAGAGAAACCGAGATCATTTCCACCAGTAAAAATGATGAATAAAGTATGCCCCCAAATGATGCAAATCATGTTTCGCATTACAGTAGAGAGCATGTTGGGGAAAAAAGGAAATAAATAAAAATTCCAGCATCTCAAGTAAACACTGACAGATGGCAAGTATGCACTATGGGTTGGTGCATAAGACATAAGAACAGCAGAGACGATGTTGTGCTAAAATCCTCATTTATGTTGTCTCACCAGAGCACAAGGGCTATATAAAACTATGTCTTGTACCGAAGGCTCATTTCCACCTGCAGAGAACAGCACTTTAACATTCTGGAAAATGTGCGTCTCTGAAGTGAAACAAAACTGGAAAAGTAAAACCGCAACTCTGAGAACGTACCCAGTTGACCTTTCTCAGATATCATTGTTGCGCTGGTTACGGTACTGTAGAGTGTTTGGTAATGTGAGCTCTTGATGATTTCTCACAACTAATAATATGCAGTGGGTTTCGACTTTACTCTTTCTCTCCGTGAGTAAACTGATCCCAGCTCCTGCAGACCTACTGTAAAAGAGAAAGAAAAAAGGCGGTGGGTTAAATTAAGAATGGGTTATGCTTTGGGACCGGTACAACAAAGCAGCCATTAAGCTTCCCTCCTTTTTGCACTTACCATTTCCCTTAGGTTTTTTGTTTTGTTTGTTTTTTTTGCTATCACTATTCAAACTGTGTAATGTTAATTAGGTCCTAACATACTTTAAAACATCAATAAAACAACTTGTGTAAACTTGTGAAACTTTCTTTATGGAGCATATTGCAACATTTCTCCAACTCGTGTATCCACAAGAGGTCGACTCTTCAAGCTTATTTTCTCCTAAGTTTCACTCTGCTGCTGCAATCAATTAGCGTCTATTAAGGCTAACTTCATATGCTTCGTTTCCTCCCCCAGCTTTCACTCTCCCGCACGACAAGAAAGTGATGCTCTGGGCGGCAGAAGAGACAGAACGTCACATCTGCTAGAAGTCCGTGTTCCTGCACAAACACCTCAACGTGAGATGAAATTATCCATGTCACAGGCATCACAATATGTGACAAGCGGCTGGAGGGGAACTTGAGGAATGAACACAAGCCCCGATATTGACATTATTCAAGGAAAGCCCTGAGGCAAAATATTCACTGAGAAGCAGTGCAATAAGCCTCATGTTGCGTCCCATAGCTCAGCCCATGAGGGAACGATCAGCATAATTGAAATAAATAAACTCAGCAGGGAAAAAAAAAAAAAAAAAAAAAAAAAAAAGTTTTCACCACAGCCTAACCAGGTTACCTCCTCCTGTAAAAATACCCCCCCTCTCACTTTTGTACCTTCACATAAATTATTTAAATAAGTGTAGGAAGCGAGTCATTTGCATATAGATAAAAGTCAGTTTAATATTGTAAATTACCTTTTTATGCGGCAATCTAGAGGATTTCTCTTTAATCTCTGAATAAACCTGTCTTTGCGGTTCTTCATGAACCTTCAGTGGGATGTGCTGATATGAGGTGAGCCGCTCTGTGCATGTGTGTGTGTGTGTGTGATGGGTGGTGATGGGGTCTGGGCGGGAGGTGGGCGGAGGGGGGGCTTGTGGGTTCAGGGACAGAATGAAGATATCACAGGGAAAGGTTTTCGATTCATCCTGCACCTCCCCTGTAATTAATAGATTATTTACGCATGCACACTCCTGTCATTCTCTCCCTGGGCATCTCATTAGTGCTCTGACCTCTCTGCCCAGAACCAGAGCTGCTTCCCTGACCACGGTTAGACTGCCATCAGCTCGCTGGTGGAGAGAGGGAAGGGACAGCATGATGGAGGAGGGGAAGGCAGAAGGGATGGACGTGCTGATGTTCCCAGCTGCCTGGGCCTGCTTTCGGTATTAGCATGCGCAGCATCACACCCTTCCTACATGGCATGGAGAGGTGAGAATGGCAAGGACCCTACTAAGAGAAAGAAGCTCTTTGATTATTCAGTCAGATTCTATCTGCTCCGAAAGAGAAGGACGAATGAAAGACTTCAATCTGATTGCAGGTTTAATGCATTTGGGCTCATTCAGCATCACAATACTGTATGTTAATAGAGTGCTTATAGATAATATTTTGCCGCACAGAAGAAGACAGATACTTACTGTATGCTTGTGTTGGATACGGATAGAATGTAGAGTCATTACAACGCTTATACAATTAAATGTGTTTCTGCATGTCTAAAATACTCCAGTAATACCAACCTGGACATCATATCGACTGTATGTACAGTATTTATGAAAAACACACACCTTCATGCAAATTTAGCTAGGCAACTCTTTCCTGGCATGCCTGCACTAAAGGTTCTAAATAGGAGTTAAAATACAAAAGAAGCATAAATGACCAGGCAAACTGAGAAGTATTCAATAAGCTTGATGCATCTTGTCATGCATGAAGCCATTATTTTGTGTAAAAGCATGGAAACCCAGGCTTTTTTCATAAGCGAGAAGGTCTCATACTGCGTGTTAATATTTTGCTCGATCAATGTAGCAAGGAAAGCATTTCTGGAAAGCTCGCTTCGCCTGCGTAATCTCATCTGCAATCCTCCAATTCCCACCGACTTTACGAGCCCTGCTCCAGGGCAAGTGGGACATCGAGCAGAAGCCACAGTCACACAATCGTATTTCTCATCCCCCCACACCACCACTGTGGTGACAGCAATCACCATGACAATACCAAAACACACTGCCACGCTGGGCCAAGTGCGGGACGAACACAGTGTGAAGCAGCCTCAACATAAAGAGACATGAGGACGGCTGCTCTAAAAGGAACACGGTCCAAATCAATAGTGCCATTATCAGGGAGCCTGAGCTGAATTAGATGTCACGGCACCCAGGGCAAAAAGAGGAGGGGACGCAAGACATACACTGTGATTATATAAGACTGCACATTGCAATCAGAGCACTTGGCCCTTTAAGACTTGCTAAGGGTGCATGGTAACAGTTACGTTTCAAGTCTGCCAAGCTACATACTAAACATTATGCACAAGAGCTGGTGCACAAAAAGGGTTTGTTAATATACTCATAAACAGAAGAAACGTTTAAAAAAATTATGCAAAATATATTTACAGTTATGAAAAACTGAAATCTAATTAATAAATTTGTTTGCCTTTTTACATTTTACAACAACACAGGAAAGGAAGAATTACCATCATGCTCAGTAGTGTTACGTTATCGTAGTTAATCTAACTCATATTTTCTTAAGAGATGCTTTTTATCCCCAGCTGACATGTCTTGGTATCAGAAGTAAGAAAAACATTCTGAATGTGCATTTTGTTCATTTAGAAAATGTTAGAAGACAGAAGGCCATCAGGATGCTTCAACTTGTATACGTTACCAGTAATGTCTGTACTTTTAAGTCACCAACAGCCAGAATCAAATTCCCAGTGTGTGTCAACATACTTGGCCAATCAACTGATTCTGAATACCATTTCCAGGCTATGGAACATATTCTGAACATCTGGTTTCAGTGATGATTGCCCTGGGTCTGGAAGGCCAAGAATGACAGACGAGACAACGAGACTCATTTGATTGTGTTGTTTGAGAAATTGTACAGAACATTCTGCCACTACTGTTGCTGTTATTCCAGGGTTACGCACAAGAAGGCGTTGGACTATTCAACCACGTTTGGCTGCAGCTGGAGTTTCTAGGTATGCAAGGGGGGGTGTATCATGGGCCAGTGCTGAGACTACGTCATTGTCGATATCAACCGAATTTCATATTTCTGGTGCAGATGAACACATTTTTGTATAAAATTGAACTCAATCTTGTTTGTCAGAAGGCACTGGTGGCTCAGTGGTAGGTCACTCGCCTGCCATGCAAAAAGCCTGGGTTCAATACCCAGCCACTGCAGTGCCGGTCCCAAGCCCGGATAAAGTGGGAGGGTTGTGTCAGGAAGAGCATCCGGCATAAAACCTGTGCCAAGCTGGTATGTGTGGAATGGTTGGTCCGCTGTGGCGACCCCTTGCCGGGAGCATCCGAAAGACCAACAACTCTTTTTTTGACAGAAATAATTTTTTTTGTAGGAAATTTATACGTGCAATGTTTCTTTTGGCCGTGAGCGTAGTTAATGGTTTTAAGTTTTCTGTTACAGTCAACCCTTGGATTGTATTCCGGAGGCGTGCTTGTACAGTATATCAAATTACTCATAAAGCAAAGTGAATCTCCCCAAAAAGGAATAATGGAAACTCTGATAATTTCTTCCACAGCCCAAAAATGTATATAAAAAGAATTAATATGAAATATAAAGTAAAAATAAAACAAATTAACCTGCACTTTACATTTGAAAAGAATCCTAACTGGTGTTAGATGATAGAAGAAGCAGGAGCAGGGGGGCTACTGTGTAGGATGACTTTCACACGCACGCACACACACACAAGAGGAATCACTGCTCTGTCAGGAAACTTCTTTAACAAGGAATCTCTCTAATGACACTTGCTTTTGCCTCCTTTTGAGGATTTCCTGGAAATGTGACTTTGTGTTGCTGTTAAACAGACTCATCTCCCGCACTGCTATAGCCTTTTAAACTATTTTTTTCTTCACAAGGGCCGTTGTTGCAGTACAGTTACTACACTTACAGTACACACGCACATGGATGTTGACTATACGAATGACGCATACACACTGAGACTGAGCATGGGAGATGATTACCCACAATCCCACAGTGCAAAGAAACATTTGTGATCATGTGACACTCAGCAGACAAAGCATATTCATACTACAATACTTGTATATCAAGACCTTGCTTGTTTAACAAGTTCAAATTTATTTTAAAATGTTGCTCATCTGGCAAAACACTCACAGACCAAGTTACTCGCAGTCCAAGGTTCTTCTGTATATTGTTCTACATACAATCATTAAGCTTCCCTAAAGGGACAAACTTGAAAAGATTCTCTTGGAGCACTAGTGGGAAACAGTTTTTCCGTTACTATTTACACATTGTTAATGATAGTATAAGAGTTAATAGATGACCTAACAAAAAAAGACACGCTGACATTCATTCAATAAGCCTGATTCATTTTGCTTTGAATGAAACCACTGTTGGTCCAAAACAGAAAACCCATGCAACTATTTAGATCCAGGCCACACAAGGTCCAATATTTTATAATTTCTTTAACCAAGTTTACAGAAGTCTCAAATCTCTGCCGCTGTGTGCACGTCAATGCTGCAGCAGAAAGACACTTTAGACCCTTCAGTACATTTTCTCGCACCTCAAGCTCTCCCGGTTTGACTCCTCTTTTAAATGCACCATTTTAGTGTCTACATAAAGAAGCCACTGCTAAGCCATACCCATCCAGAGAACAGCAGAGACTAGGCGAGCAACAAGGCAACAGTGGCTTATTTAATCGCAGGCCAATACAAAAATTCAAAAAGGACAAAAGGCGAAGAATATTTGCTTCTTTTTGTTTGCCTGTACACACTACCAAAAAGTTAACCAAATAGCCCAAATTTTGCATAATAGGTTTCTTTAATTTAGCACTTTACATTTTTTACACAACAAGTAACGTGAGCTCACAAGCTGCCTACGTAGTAGACAGACATGGGCAACCTGGGGAGCAGGATTCATAGTTTAGATATGGTCCATATTGTGGGTCCTGCCCCCACCACTTAGACTCACAATACGCCTTCAAATTAACTGTGCAAAATAAAAGCAGTGTGATGAATTGCAGCATCTAAATGATGATCAGAGTTGTGGCTCAAACACTTAGCAAAGTATGCATGCCTAAAATGAGATTTTTACCATTACTCACAATTAATGTGCAATTCTTGGACATCTGTCAGCAATCTACTTTTACATTTACTTTGTTATGCATTGAGGGTTGGCAACATGTCATGGTAATCATGACTCCAACTAAGGATGGCCCTTTATTTGTGACTCAGCTTATATATTTAGTTAAAAATGTAACAATATAGTGTACTCGTATACATTTTAAGTAATAATTTACATTAAAAAATTTGCATAATTTCCTTCACTAAAGAGAGAACAACAGAAAGGCAGAGTGGAGACAGAAAAGGACAGGAGAGAGGGAGAGAGACAGAGTGAATACAGAGCTACAGAAGTATTTATTGAGCATGCTACAGCAGTAAAAGCAGATACAGGAACAAGAGGGATAGAGAAGCAAAAAACAAACCACAAACACAAATCAATGACAATCCTTCCCCACAGTGTTAGAAAAAAACAATTCTTTAATTGTGCCACTTCCAAACTGCACTTTTGTTTCCAAAGATGTATTTAAAAAAAAAAAAAGGAAACTATACATACATTTCTTAACCACCAGTTTAAAAATGTACAGTCCAGTCATGTGAGAAATTAATAACCATAAAGCTTTGGCAGCAAATGGTTTATATCTCTTGGTAACCGTTACATTTTTCCATAAAGGTTAAATATCAGCATGTTTGTGGGACTTGCTTCTGGGAAATACAAAACATGAAACTTTCTAAAAATCTGAACGCTCAGTAAATTAAGACTAAAGGCACAAATTTTGGTCCCACCAGGTTGTCCCTATTCTAAGTACTGCGCATGTCAAACTTCAGGCTCATGTTTGTTAGCTATAAATTCATGCAACAGCTGTTCTCTAAACAAGGATTCTCAGAACTTATCTAGACATGCAGAGAAAAATGGTGTATGTCGTCAAAAAAAAAAAAAAACTCCAATATGTATCAACACGGTCAGTGCCTACTACACAAAAAATTTAACATGGCATACTGCATCATAACCTTTTGAAAATCACTTGGATACAAGCTAGCACTCAAACTTGCAGTGACCATTAAGCACTAGAATAGTCTGTTATATACACACACCACTGGATCGTTCACCAGGATCCACAATCTTAGCCGATCAAATAAGCGAAACAAGACAAATGGTCAAAAAACAAACACATGGACTTGAGCTTGGAGAGGCAAGATTTCACACACTGTACAGTTCACACAAGGGAAAAAAAAAAACAACAAAGCAACTGACTTTTTCCAAACCATTAACACATTCACAACAAATAAGCCTACGCTGTCATGTGGTGGATGTCTTGCATTTCTGAAAATTTATGGATGTGAAAATGTTTATTAATAGTTTGTTGAGTAAGGCACATTCTTTGTCAACTAATCAGGATCAAGAGGATTCAACCTCCTGTAATGAAGAACTGGGGGGAGGTAATACACAGGGGGCTGTTACTGTATTCTTTTCTTTCCCCAGATAAATCTGGTATAATTTTTACTCATTTTCATACGGAATGACTGGTAAAAGAAAACAAAACCTGTCAAAATGTGGTCCCCAGTGTACCAAAACAGTCAACAGGTAACATTAGAAAACATTAAACATATCTTCTTTTAAATGGTTGACTTGGAGAATGAAACCCTCAGGTGGTGATTGTTACCCATGTTGTAGTTGTGTAGGTCGATCAAACACTGAATGGACTCTTCAACTGTAGATAACTGAATTAGAGCCATTTTACGATCTCTGCAATTTAAATATGGTACAAGGTCAGCAACATAGCTATGAAAAACTTCGCACTGAAGCATTACGTGATTGCATGATTTTACTAATTGCACAAACAGAACTTACTGGAAAAATTTGAATGCTTTCACAGTGCCTCCGGAGTTGGTGAACAGTACTCTGAGGTCGTCTTCAGTAATGTCTTGCCTGTAAAATGGACAAGATAATGTGTAAGTATTTCTAAAACCAGAGCAAATGATTAACAGTACCTCAGTGAGAGCTGCACTTACGGGATGTTGGACAAATGCAGGGTGGCAGAGGGAGGGAAGATGTTCTGGAAGTTTTTAGAGCCAGGCTTCTTGAAACGGTGTAGAGGAGAATTGGTGAAGTCCTTGGTGAGGCCTTGGTCATCCAGGCCATCCCTGGGTAACTGAACAGTCTGATGCTTGGACAAGGTCACTCGGATGATTTTTGAATACATCTTCTGACCATTAAGATGACTCATTGCTAGAAATATACAAGGAAAACATGAGACAAGCTTAATTATTTAAATTTAATAAGACACCACAACTGGGGGGAAAATGAGCCATGTTTAGAAATTTTACACTAGGTTTACCTAGCATCTACAAGCAGCAAATAAATCATGCAGACATTAAGGTGTCATGGCCTTTATACTGCCTACAAGTTTCACAGGTGTTTACCAATTCTGAATGCATCATTTCTCACAAATGAAAATGCTTGTCAATTTCACCTGGTGCTTCTCTTGTGAAGCATTCATATATGATTTAATCCATGTTAATCAATAGATTACAACATACCTACTTTAACATGCATCATCATTGTGATAGTTTGTAATCCCTATGGGATTTGCACTCTTTAACCCAGTGGCAGGTTAAATTTGAAATATAGACAAAACCTGCATGCACTGCATCTTTTGCAAACAAACAGGTACTGACAGGAGAAAGGTTACACTGGAAAATATAATTACGCCACATATGGTATTTTCCCCAACTCAATAGTTAAGCAAATACACATGCATTAACTCCTATTGGCACTTGAAAATAAAACCAATTAAGCAAAAGGTATGTCCATATGAGGAGAGTTGGGGGTTCACAGTAAGGCATCATTATGCTTTTGTGTGGCTCCTGATTAGCCACACTGACTTCAAAATAAATAAATTAATTTAAAAAAAATTTGTTAATTAATTATGATTTTCCATTGATGTATATGGTTGCACCTGAAGTGGTAAAATGCTGCCATTCATTTAGAACCCTACAAGTAGCGAGCCACAATCTGTTCATACACAGGCATGCAGTACAGCATACTCTGTGGTAGGATATTTGCCAAGTTTTAGAACTGTAACAAAAAAATTAATAAATAAAATTAAAAAAATTATATACACACATACTTATAATTTGTTATCTAGGTATTGTGATATCATATTGGCTGGTACATTTTATTTCCATCCCTACATATTAGTATTATATAACTGTGTTACCACTCAAGTTACAGTTCTAAACTAATTAACCAGAACTAAACAAGTGCCACCAACTAATGGCTTTTAATGGCACAAAGCAAGTCCCTCATTCAGGACTTTTCTGTCTGTTATAATGACATAAGGGGGAAAAGATAAAAGGTGAAAATGTTTTCAGATTGTACACCTCTAACAGCACTCAGTGTTTAAAAATTACTGGGCTTGCTTCAAATACGTATTGACTTGCGAATATTATTGCAATTTGAAAATATACATAAATATACTGTCGCATAACCTACAGGATTCAAATCAGCAGTAGATCAATGGTTTAACATTGTCCCCTTTTCCCATTCAAAACTATGGTAACCAATCCAATAAACATTACTCCATGTTAAGAGAAACAATGAGTGAGCCCCTTCAATAACCGAATTTTACACAGCAATCCAAACTAAACTACAAGTCTATAGTAGTATATAAATTTAAATGAGAAAAATCTGTGAATGTGACAGTATTTTTGGAAATGATTTCCTTTTCTGACTGTAGACATAATCATGAAATTAATCTTACCAAGCTGGGCCTGATTCATATCAGCCATCTGTATCAATGCACTATCTTTTTTGTTGTAGAGGATCTTCACACGTTGCACATCACCATACACCCCTGGATAATAGCAAGGAGCAGCAAGAGAAGCAAGAGGAGGAGGAGTAGGATGGAGAGGGAGGAACAGTTAGCCTTTTACAGGGTGAAACTTAGAGTGGAGAGCTAGACTCATCATAGAGAGAGACAGAACATTTTCCTAATGAAGAAAACTAATCACAGTTTAAACAGAAGCAAGAGATTCAGAGATTCCCTCAAACAAAAATACATTTAAATATAAGCTCTGAGATGACAGTACATGCAGAAACATGCATGCCTTTAAAATAAATAAATAAAATTAATAAAATACAAAAATAAAAAAAGCACTTCAAGGGAAAAAGGAAAAAAACTTAAAACTAAGAGTAAAAGGCAAATGTTATTAAATAAATTAAAGACTGAACAAAATATGGGGGAATAATAAATGAAAACAACAACAACAAAAAAAGATTTAAATAAATAAACGTAGAGTGCTAACAAGAACATACCGAAGAGGGTAAACAGACTTTGGGGCGTAACCATCTTTAGAAGGAGAGAAGAGCAAGCAGCGTGAGACAGGTAGAGAGAAGAGTCGAGGAAGAGCGAAGATGAACAGATCATCCATAACGGAGGGTGGTTTCCCAGCAGAATGGTGAGGTGGTCATGGATCATGGGTCAAGGCAGTTAATTTGGGGGCAAGTTCATCCGAGGAACATATTTGTTCAAGCACAGAGCATGAACAGTGAGGTGTGGTCAGGGTGGGGCAGATTGGGAGAGGCAGATAGGAATGAAAAGGGAAGGATTTAGAGAGATAGAGGGGAGAGAGGAGAAAATGGGGAATGATTGGGAAGGGGGAGAAGGGAGACAAATGCAGAATAAAAAAAAAATGTGGGGGACAAAAAATATACAATTCAGGTCAGTACACAGGAAATGCAGGAGTTTGGTCAGAAAATGGTTGCTCTGTGCAATTACAGAATATACAAGCAAATAATTGTGCCAACGTAGTTACCCAGAACCAGGGTACGATATATTAATTAAAAAAAGCAACAAATATTGTTATGGAGGAGGGAAAAAAAAGCATGCAACATAATTAAATATAGGAAAGGCATAAGAATGGTAGTAAATTGTCAAATCGTCATGCACTGTAATATTCCCCATAACTGCCATGCTAGTGTGGATTAGAAAACCACCATTGAGTTATGGCACGAACAGACAAAAGCCATGTCAGACCTGACAAACACACCGTCATCCAAATTTGGATTTCTTTTTTTCCAGAAGTTAGAATAGTTAACACTTAAATTTTTTAACAAGTGTTCAGTTTCCAAAGTGAAACAGTGAAATGAACTTAGACGGATAATGGAAACATTTAACCAATATCATAAAGCAGAAAGAAAGAGAGAAAGAGAGAGACAGAGTTAGAGACAAATGACTCATTTTGAGAAACAGCACAATTTAAGGATTAGGTAGGGCCATGAACAATTTCTAGAATAAAAGCAACTTTCAGAAAAGACAAATGACAGGCGGACATGCAAGCAGAAGGTGTTAGCTTACAGGTTTCAAAAAAAAAAAAAAATTATGCAAACTGTTGTCATTACCACATAATGAACAGTCTAGTTCTTGAAGTTTTGCCAATTATGTAAATCAAAACGTCATGGCACAATGATTTGGTTATTTTAACCTACGGGTAAAAATACTAATAATTGTAACTGTAATAAGTGCAAGGGTTCATGTCTTGTGAAGAATCCAACCAAACAGATGCAGTTCCAACCAGCCTTACTGCACTTTGCTTCATCCACTGTGCATTATACTGATCAAACATGAACACACACAACAATGGCATAACCAAAAAAAGCAAACACAAAGCTATGTAGACTGAAACATAATGGAGGCTATATAGAATGAGAGGCTTAAGAAATGACTGACCTCATCATTGAGATTGCTAACCAGGAGCACTCCGTTACCCGAGTGTCCGGACAGGGCGACTCGACCTGCTGCTGCTGCCGCTGCCGCCGCTGCACTCAGGGGACTCAGTGCACCTGCAGTTACACAAAGAGCTCATAGGCACACTGCCAACAGCAACAATACTGCGCTTTTTCAGACAACACAAATGGCAAGTTGTGCAAAGCATAATTCAATAACAAAGTAAACACTAATATCTAGCTTAATAAAAATGCACATTATAAAATATATTTTATTTTACACTGGTCAATTTGGAGGAGTTTTATTAACCAGTCTCAAGCAAAAAATATCAAACGTACAGGTCACATTTAATTAAATGAATATCTGTCAGAACTCATTTACAATTTGGATTTACTTCAACTACACAATGGATGGATTTCTTCTCTATATAGCCACAATTATGATATTTTAAGACCAGATTTTTAGGATATCCAAAGTATATAGGACTGAAATAATACTTATATTTCAAATAACAGGCTTGGCAAACCAACAACCGAAGACAATAACACTCGGAAGACAATCTCACTCTGAAACCCCTCAGGTCTACAGCAGAAACCTTTATGCTCAGGTGGAAACGCATGCTGTGTACATTGCTCATTAACTGAGATCTCAAGATTTTGGCCTCTGTAATTATCTAATCATGCCAGGTTTCTAATGAAACATTAGCAGCTGACCTGCTTATAACAGGAAAGACCTGTGATAGAAATTATTTTATCAGGTTTCACAAGAAATAACTGCACGTACTGTAACACACTGTAAGTCACACTGCTAGCATACTTTGCTGCCTTGTTGTCACACTCCTCTTTCATCTTTTTAACGTGTTACAAATAAAAGGTCATAGAGAGCTGAAAAGTTAAGCTACAAGCTCACTGAAGCAGTATAATAAATAAAATAGTAAATATTTGTATATTTAAAAAAAAAAATGTTGTGCAATCATAGTGTGAAAACACCTAAATGAAGATCCATCCAAGGCTGCAACATGAGGTCTATGCCAGTGTGAAAAGCTTGAGCTACACAATTTTTTAAATTATGCCTCCACTTGGCCTGGATTTTGGAAGATATACATGCATCTAGATTAGTTTTACTTCACACTGACTGATAGACAACAAATTTTATTTTTTATTTTTTTATTTTAAAAATAGTCAAAAATCTGGGGATATATATATAATTAAAAAAAAAACTAAAAAAAAAAAACTCAGTTCTAATCCAAATACCGAACCTCTAAAATACTGCCCATCAAGGGACTTTATAAGCCCGTGTCCTCAGTACCACCTGAAGTCATGGTTTACAACTCGTGATTCCATGTGATTATGTTATAAATAACCATTTGTTTTTCCAATTAAATTAGAGTTCCCAATCATGCTAATACTTGGGTTATTTTGCACAAGAAAAGGTTCTGTAAAATTCAAACTGCTCAAACACTCTCTCCAAAGAGAACATGCATAATACTACCCAAGAGTGTAAATTCAGTCATTTATACCACTTACAAAATGGTAAATAAACGTATTTTATCGTATCGCTTCCTATTAAAATGTAAACAATGTAACTTTCAGATGCAATGATGGATAAGTCTTTAGCTAAAACATTGGCTAATCGTAATTAGCTAGGCTAAGCATTAGAGAAAAGGTAATGCAACATCTTACACTGCTTTATTTTATGCTATATTGTGCTACAAGTAATTCTGTGTTACTTGTTAGAAGATTGGATAAGATGTTTTTCCAAATCTGATCCAGGCTTTTCCTGTCGATATGGCCTCAGGGTTGCTACTAGATAAAGGAAGTGCCATATGCACTACCGGGTGTGTCTTTTATTGTACTTCACCACCATCAAGCTCTGAACAAAGCAGAAGCCCACTATACAATATAAACAAGGGGTCATCCATGTTACCTACAAAAAGCCAGCATGGCTGCACATCTTTCCAGCCAAATACAGAGACAACGCTTGGCCATTTATAAGTTATGTGTCTTGTGAGGGTTGAGCAAAAACATGCAGAAGGATTGGTCCTTTGCAGATAATACAGAGTATCTCTTGGGTAAACAGATTTTTTTTTAAGTAAATAATATTTTTGCTGCCATCAATGCCAAAATGTTGTACCAGGTGAAATCGAATACAAAGTTTGATTCAAATAAGTTCCACTTAATATAATACAAATACTGTGCAACATTTGATATGTGACAATTGCCATGTTAAAAAACAAACAAAAACAACAAAAACAGGTATTCCTATTTCTAAACAAAAACAGATGGCAGAAGTATGAAAACTCTTCACAGCAATGCCAAGTAATTCATTTTTGAGAATCCATTAAGCTCCAAACCAAGACTCAGAAAAAGAAGAAAAAGAGGGAGATACCTGGGATCTTACCGAGCAGGGAGTTTGAGTCCTTGCCAAAGGCTGCTGCCACCGAGGGGTCCACAGCAGGCTGCCCATCACCTGCAGGCAGCTCTGGTCTAGTGTAGTCCCTGCTCTTATCATTGTTGTACTTCACATTCAGGTTGACAAGCTTGGAGTAGTCTATACGGAGCGTACAGCAAGCATTGTATATGTTCTGACCATCGAGTGCCTAGGAGAGAGCAGGAATTACTTACATTTTAAATAACATGTACAGCATTGTACAAACCTGAGCACTGAGGGCACAATTTGCCATAAACAGATCCAACACCCACCACTTTGGCCTGCTGAGCACTTGATGCATCATTGTACTGTAGCAAGGCCTGAAACTGATTGTTCTTTGTGAAAGTGATGATTTTCATAACTGTGCCAAACTTTGAGAAGATCTATTGACAGAGAAAGGAGAGAATTGAGAAGATCTATCAACAAAAAAAAGGGAGAAAAACATACAAAAAAACAACAATTATACAAAGACAACATAAGAATGTAAATCACTTTAAAAACAAAGTCATGTGCAAAAAACATGCATGCGCATCAAATATTGAATTTTTGTTTCATATGGCAAACAGAAAAAATCTCAGACAACCAGTTGTAGAATGCCAACCTGCTGCAATACATCTAGAGTGACAGGGTAGAACATGTTGTCTATAATAATCCTCAAGACTGGACTGCTGGGTGTTGAGAGTGTTCCATCACCGGAGCCTGATGTGGGTGTTCCGGACTGAGCAGCAAAAATAGCAGACAACATCCAAGTTTCAGCATGAAAGCCCAAGCGGCACAAACACTATTATTCGATAACAGCAATGATGCATGTCAAATGATTTATGAAGAAGGTTGGACACCTGGTTTGTCTCAGTCTTGAGCTCTTTGTGATTTGAATACTGGATGAAGACGGGGACATTTCGAACATGTGGTGTAACAGCTGAATAGTAGTTCACCATGGTAATAGCTGCTTCCTCCGTGCTCAGCTCCAGGAATGCCTACACAGAGCAAATGTCGAATGTAAAAGTCTAATATACTCATCTATTAAACTCCTTATTAAATAAAGGAAAATGCGGCTTAAAAACTTACCTGGTTTTTGCCTTTCAAGGTAAGGATATTAGTGACCTTTCCAAAGGGCAATCCTAAGGCAATGATCTCCGTCTCCGAGACCTCACTGGGTAGTTTCCTGATATGAAGAACCCGTGATGGAGGAGCCTCTCCCACTCTTTCTTCAACTCTGAGTTTTTTGCTGTCACTTCCATTGGATGTGCCATCTAACAAGGTAATGCAGCAGAGCAATGCATTACAGCAAAATTGTAATGAAATCAAGACAACTGGTTAATATTGGGACTCGCTTGGCTGGAATTACCCAAATGCTGGAACCGTTTAGTAATTATTCCAATTCTCATCCTTCTAATTTAATTGAAGAAACTCACAACTGCGCTGAAAATCAAATCTGCTAACACACTTTTACTACACAATGCCCATCATTTGATTATTCAGCTTTGCTCAGTAAACAGAAACAAAGAAAGTGCTTACCACTCATACTACTCATCCCGGAGTTGGGACTGTTGTACATGCTGCTGGACAACAGCTCATCTGACCCCCTCTAAAATGAAGAAAAATTTCAAGTGAAATAAATGGTACCCACCAATGACACTTTGCTTTCACTACTGTCAAGAACATGAAACACAGCTCTCTAAAGACAGCTTATAAACACCAGCCCTTTTATTTTTCCTAAGGTGTCTTTCTAATCTTGCAGTGTCTGGAATGTGAGAAAGTCATTTCATCCTAAGCTCAATTAGATCCCTAAAGGTCCCAAGATGTTTATAGCATTAGCCGTATGTAGCTCAAAATACATCTAAAAGTGATGATGAATGATGGACACTAAGCAAAGCTGCAAACCCTAAATTATTTCAAACCCAACTATCCTGGGTAGGGGTTTGGAATGATCATCTCTTATTATCAGTATATAAAGGATTTGTTTATAAACCACAATTGTAGATTTTACTATTTGCACGAACTAAGTTGCTGCATGACTATTAAAAATGAGGATCGGCCTAAGCACATTTGTAATGATTTCGACTTTGGTTAAAATGTGCTTTGGGTGAAGGTAATCAAGTTTCCAACATAAGCTTTTAATAGAATATAAAAAGCTAAATGAAAAACATCCAATAAAGTCAAAACCACAAATCCTACTAAAATCAATGTTTTCCCATAACTACTTCCACACACAAACATGTTACAATCATTCTCCGGGGAGGAAAATTCTGTTGGTGGAACACAAACCAAGTTAGGAGATCTGCTAGTAGAAGGCATTTCTGAGAATATCACAATTTTCCTAACCATCTTAGACATAAACAGGCCCCATTCAATTACTGCCAGTCTAATATTATGAAAGCCGGAGATGGAAACTTGAAGTAGGCCTAAATCAAATATCCAGGGGACAGTTCTAAATCTTCTCTATTTCTTCAATGACAAATAGCCACGGAATATCAAATGATACATTTTAATGGCCTTGGCATTTCCCTTCCATTGTTCGGGGGGGGGGGGGGGGGGGGGGGGGAGGGAGATCGAGTCTGAATTTATGTGTCTTTGTTTTTAATGACATTATACATCCTTAAACATTAAAGTGAAATGCAATTTCACAAACATGGATGATCCACACAAGGGCGAACAATTAGGATGTCAGGCTAGTATTTAACTGTCAGGGTTTGAAATTAACTCCTCGTCAGTCTCTTCTAAAACAAAGGTACATTTCGCCATTATCAGGTAAAATTGTATATTTCGTTAACCACTTGACAGACGAGTGTGCAAATGGTCTTCCAAATGCCAGTCTCAGAAGATGCACTTAAACTCAGACAAGAGCTTTTCAGATGGTAATGGGAACTAGTGCTGCACGAGGTACTGGAAGTTTCAGGAGTAACACAATTATGTGTTCAGTATACGAAGAGCATTCAAGTAAAACCAGGACTTTTGATTATGCAGAGTAACACCACAAGCTTATCCAAGCGTTTCACTAGTGCTTGGATACCATCAAATAGAAAGTTTTTAGTATACAGGAGCCATATTCTGACTGCATGATTCACATCTAAAACGCTGCCCCCCCCCAAAAAAAAACTGCGTTAATGGGCCAAAATGGCTTGGAGAGAGGTCAGTACTGTTGGGTGTGAAATTAATTCCCAGCTAAGATCCTGTAATGTGCATGATTGTGTATGTACATTCCTCACAAAAAATACATAAAAATAAGTTGGTGACAAGTTATCTGTCAATTTTCAAGGATCAGATGTTCTCTGACTATCTTCGGCTGGGATAGTCATTCACAGATTAAAAGACTTGTTTGTTTTTAATATTTGTAGCATTAGAATGTTTTACTGCAGCTTAGAGTCTCATCACCGTACGGAGTTTGAAGGCTTCTGTATATGTCAAACTGTTTTATGCCTTCATTCACACTGAACTTCATTACAGGTCCCGGTTTGACTTGAAACCCCCTCTTATACAGCGCCTTCCTTCTGATAGTTGTTAAGATCAGCATTCTCCAGACCCTTCAAAAACACATTAACATTTCTTCCACGACGACCACTGGACACTTGTCTTGACATGGTTGTTTAAGAAATGAGAAGTTGCTCACTATCATTTAGAGTTAAAAGAATTGTCGCCAGCTGAAACATTAATCTCTGCAGAAATTATCCAATCAAAGGCTCTTAAGTGTTTGCATATTTAAACTCAAATGGTGTTTTTTGGGCCAGGCAGTGGAGGGAAGAAGAAGAAGAAAAAAAAAAAAAAAGATAAAATTGTTAAACTTCTGGACATCTTGTCTAGCTTTAGTCTACTTCACCCTTATAAAGTAGTCTAGTTACCCCTATTTTATTAAATATAGGCGAACATCAAACTTTTTTCAAGAATACATGTAGCCATAGGTCAATACTTGCAACTTCTTTAAGTATTAACTAAGGGTGTGCTTTTTGAAATATGATGCAATTCAGAACTTTCCCACTGCACTTTACCATTTGTCCTGTTAAAGTAATCGACAGACATTATGTTGAGAAATATTAAACAGAAATGTTAAAGCCAAATGCCTGCTTAATATTTCAGCCTTAAAACTATGTAAATGCTCCTACCACCAAAAAAAAAAAAGGAACAGAAGTGAAAACCTTCTGTTTAGCAAAATCAATTAAAAAAAAAAAAAATCCAGTGGCTGTTTCTAATAATCTAAGCGCCTGTTCAGACAATTGTACATTATTTTTCCTAAACCGGTGAATGACAACAAATAAAATGTTCCATACAAGCAGGGCCTGATGAGAAATGCTGCAGAGCAGACGTGACCTGCCGCACAAACAGCATCACTTAATCTGCAAACCTGAGGTACCTAATTTGTATCTATTGTACTTTTAATGGAGTTGTACTGAACATTATTGGAAACGTATTGTGTATTATCTCGCTCATGTCCCACGAGTTTCACATCTGACCACCTGCTCCCAACCGCATGGGAGTAAAAATCATTTAGTCTATGAACACCCCTAAATTTCACAGCATGTAAGCAGAGCTTTCCTACATCAAAAATACTGCCAGACATGGCTTCACATTTTCACAATTAAAAAAAATATTATTTTGAAATTCAAATGCTAGAGCTTTAAACTGTTCATAGCTGAGTATTCACAAACAAAAATACTATTCCTTACTATTAACCTAATCTTTATTGCAGTTGAACACACTTCATTTTAGTGTTTAGAATGCTCTGATACATCCTTACTATTTTTATTGCCATTTACAGGCATTTCAACTATTATTAATCATCACAATAATTGTTTAAATAATCTGGAAATTGCAGATTTGCTTTCTTTAAAACATTCTTTAATTTAGCATATGAACATCCATGGGGCAAATTGCACTGTAAAAGTTATCTAAATGTGTCTTAGAAAGGTGAATAAGCTTACCTTTACACCAACTGCAACATCACTGATGCTGGGGGGGGGGAAATGATAAACACAACACAACAAGGATTTTAATAAGAAACCCATTTAATCAAAACCAATGTATGGTGGCTATCAGGTCTTGTTAACAAGATTAAATGAGGCACAGAGATTTGTAAGACATTATGTCAAGTCTTAACACCCTTAAAATTGATTAATTTAATGTATTTCTTGATATTGCTAATGATTCTCTTTTTAAAAAACTTATCCACTGCATTCATTAAAGTAAGAAATATTCACATTAGGTATGATTAATTTGTACCATGCCCTAGAACAACTGCTCCAATCCCCATCCCCCCCGCTGTCCAGCATGCACATTATCTGGCTGTTATCCTTCGTGCTATGCCTAATAATATAGTTTTTTTCTTGTTCTTGGTATTGGGGGCTTGTCAAGAGGAATGCTTTTGCATGCCCTCCTAGTTTATCAGCTATGGCTGTGTAAATCAAAGGATGAGATTGCCATGTGCTACATTCACATACAGGTTTCATAGGAAATGGAAGGCACTGATGACATCACATCTAAACAGTGATCCATTTCTGTTTCCAGGTAGTATTGGCTTCCATATCTGACTCTCTCCATCCTAGAGTATGGTGTAATCTGCTCGAGCCACCCTCTTCAAACAAACTCAGGCACGGTTCCCAAGCCTGAAACGATTGTGTTCTCACTAACTAGACTTTGGAGTCAAGTGTTTTTTCGGATACGAACCCGGGTGCCTTAATATGAAAGTTAGATGGCTAACCCATTGAGGGACTGCAAGAAAATGTGTTAACCCAAGCACTCCCTCCATGTTGAACCAGCTAACAGTCTTTAAAAATATAAAAATTTTCTTTAAAAAAAAAAAATCTAGATTTTGCTTAGTTTGAAGAATAAAAACACAACTTGCGGAATATAACTATTCACACAATACTGCAAATTTTTACATTTACTGAATCTCTAGAAAACAAGGACTAGACAATGAAGTAACAAGTTACCCAGTAATGAAAGCAAAAGGAAAGGTTTTGGCCAATACTATACAAAGTAAAGTAAAGCCTTTATTTTGTCACATATACATAACAGCACAATGAAATTCCTTCTTCGCATATCCCAGCGTAACTGGGGTCAGAGCGCAGGGTCAGCCATGGTACAGCGCCCCTTGGAGCAGTTAGGGTTAAGGGCCTCGCTCAAGGGCCCAACAATGGCAACCTGGCTGAGCTGATAATCAAACCACCGATCTTCCGATCGGAAACTCAGTGCCTTAGCCCTCTGAGCCACCACTGCCCTAGAAATGTGTGCATTGGCCGGGAATCGAACCAGGGCCTCCGGCATGGCAGGCGTGAATTCTACCACTGAACAACCAATGTATAGTATACAATACTATAACAAAAACATTGAAACCAATAAATATAATAAAAATCATCAGTGCATCACAGGCCATACAAACAGCCAAAAAAAAGCAAACACCAAAAATCAGTGAGATTTTAGTGAGTGAGGCTCAAATACTCAATTGAGGTTTAAACAACAGTGAAAGCAGAGCACCAATGTCTGTCTGTCCGTCACAGACCATCAGTCACTCGACTTCCAACTGCATTATGATTAACACGTTAAATTACACCACTAACCGTTAAACTGCCTGTGTTACTGTAAATACTGACAGGTTGTGTCCACGTACGTGTGCATTTCTTCGATTTGTTGTCATACCGTTTCTACCCCTGGCACCCACACGTCTCCTAACGGGCCGCATTAGCTTTGTAGCATAAAGCAGCGGGAACGGTACAGGTTAGCATTTAGCTACCATACTAGCACACTTTAGCGTCGGCTTGGCAGGTGACGTAAAGACAAACGCGACAAACATGCGATTTTCTCGATTTGTTATATTTACACGTCCACGTGCAGGCTACACCGTAACTGCTAATTAAAACGTACCTCTATAAAAATGTCAATAATCTAAAGAAAAACAAACAAACAAACAGACCAGACGCTCACACTTCTGCTCGCTCAGCGTGCTGGCTAACTAGTAAACACTCTGCTCCCAGCTATAGCCGAGTAAAGCGAAAAACTATTTGTTGTGAATTATTTGCATCTGAAGTGGATTTAGTGACAATCACACGGACAGATTTAGAATAAGTTTATAATAAGAGTGCCATTATGTAATCTGCACACGCGCGTGCACATACATTGTTGCTAACTACACGCCACGCTACCTGCCTCATTCTTGTACCGATTCAATGAGTTAGCTGGCTAGCCTAGTAGCGTCTGGCGTAACTGTGTTCACATAAACATTCACCAATGTTGCAGTTTTTATATTTCTAGAAACATAACGTTAAAAGCAATAATAACCAGGGATAAACTCACCCGTCCATCGCTGAAAAAGCTCTCTCCGCACCCCAGACACCAGCAGCAACAATCCCTCTATAGCTGCATACAAGGCAACAAAATGGAGGCGGAAATAGTTTCCGGAAAACCCCGGAAATCCACGAGTCGAGGAGATTTTAGTATTTTGGTTGGATTTTGTTGTGAATCTGGGAATTCTAAGAACAATAAGAGATAGCATTTTCAAATGAACTATTAAGCTCTTCTGGTCCCTGCAAAATGTGTATTTAATTTTTTTATGTAGTTTTACATATATGATAGAAATAACAGGATTAATTAATGTCATGGTTATTGACATAGGATATGGGTCTTCCATTGTACTGCAAAGAGCCATCGTGGTGGCAGGCCTGTATTCCAGTCAATTAGGCGGTACACTTTATAGTTGATGAACCAATAAAAAAATGGAGTGAGGTGTGAGAGGAATGAGAATGAGAGGCCTTTTGCTCTCATCACAAGTGGTGTCCTCGATCTGGGAGAGGCTTGGCAGGGCACAGGTGGACCCTTTCTCTGATGATAAATTGGCTCATAGATATCTGTAACGGTCAAAACATCTCGCTTCCTCCTTCAGCAGAACCGCTGTCCTAAATGGAGCAAAAGTCTCAGCATCTATAGAACACTGCGTTTAACACTACATTTTAAACGGCAAAATTATTGTTGGTGATATATTATATTATACAAGTTAGTTCTGGACGAGTGTAAATATAGAGTATACCAGCACCGGGGCGTTTATCTGTACTGTATATATCACTCTGGTCACCAGCATTAATGAAAGTAGGTTGGTATGGTCCACAGTACTGGAAAGAAGGGAGAGCAGCTGCCTGTCAAAACCCACATTCAAAACCAGTCACATAAATACTTTCAGCAAGAAAACATATCTGAGAACATTATGTCATCTTAAACAACATTTGTCTTCTAGTACTCAGTCACCAGCTCCGCAAATCGGGGTTAGTTAGTTTTCGAAGCAAAATAACTAGTTAAATAAACAAATCATAATCTGTTGATAAAAACTGGTGTTTGTAGATCTGTTGTTTAAAAGTAATATCACACTTGCGCTTCTTTTGTTGTATCGAATGTCAGTATGGCTGTGATATCTTCAGCCTGCATCTACATGCCTACAATCACAGCATACACGAATCCTAGACAACTACAGAGGAGGCAGCACTACACATCACTGTGTGTTTTCCCTTATCATCTAACTCATCAAGTAATTATTAAACCCTTCAAAATTCCAGTCAGGCTTTCTAGAGCATCAAAATGTCAGAATAACAATTGAACATTTGTATATGGTTTTGTCAATCAGCCAGTGTGACTAAGAATGAGGTGTACAAATGCAGACACTATACATGACAGTTTTCATGAGTGATGTAATTCTACTGGCATAGCTATGACTGTCTGACTAACCTTGACTGGTCATAAATAATCTCATGGTAATGTAGCCAGATTTTTCTGTGATGACACACAAGATTATATGTACATAGAAGTAGTATATAGAATAAATATTTAGTCTAAACTCCCTAACACTGAAACAGACATGATGTTAGATTCACATCAAATGCTAGTCACCAGCAGAGGGTTTGTTGGTATGTGTGGTATTATCTGTTTATGGTACTATTTAGGTAAAACATTGGCCATTTAATCCTTCAGTATTTTTGAGAGGCTTCCTCTTCTAAACAGAATCTGGGTCACTGGATTTTGTACATCATCACAATTGTCTACAAGGCCCCAGAAGCCCATCTTTGAGAAGTGTCTCTTTCTTTTGGACAATGCAGGGATTCTGTGCTGCTTTTACCTTTGTCACAGTGCACTTTCTCCAGGTTCTACAAGGTTAGTAGTGTCCCTGGTAGTGGGAAGTGGAGGGAGTTTGTGGATCATTTTAGATCATATTGGTGATACACAGTTGCAGGGTTCAGTACTGAGTTCTGTGCTAAAGTTCAGCCCAATGCAAATATCCACTGGACCTGTGACCAATTCGTTTCTTATTATTATATTAATATTAAATTAATTAAATTATATTAATTAATTAATTTAATTTAATTTAATAACTGTTGTATTAATCTATGTATTAATTGTGCCACATAGACTGTAGAACCTTTAAAACATACCTGTTGAAATGTAGAAAGAAAAGGCAGAGAATAGAGTAGAAACAAACTGAATGTGGTTGCCACTGAATGATAAGATGAAGACATCTGGTCAGGGTCAAATAAAGACAGTCAGCTCCTTGAATGCAGAAGCATCATGTACTGGGAGAAGATTATGTTAGTAGAGAAGTTTGTCTATAAAATGCACTGTCTGAGAGAGAGAAATCACCTTTCTCCATGCTGCAACTGTATGAGACTGGTCCTTCTGCAGAAATTTTGATGAACCTTTGTTACTTTGCTTTAACCCAGTATATGAATTACTTGTCATTATAGTGTTTTCAGTGTTTCCACCGCAGAACGTAGACATATGCATCATAAAGTAAACTGGCTACACATGGCACATGATATGAACTATTTTTAATATCTTAAACCAAAAATGACTATTCATTAATCATATTATTACAATAGTTTGCATTATGGCAGCACAGTTGTTTGATGGTTATTACTGTGACCTGGCCCTTTAGGGTCAATCGGTTAAGTAGGGCAGGGCTTGCTCAGCAGTTAAGGGGTTGGACTACTAATCGGAAGATCCCAGGTTCAAAGACCAGCAACACAAAGTTGCCGCTGTCAAGTCCTTGAGCAAGACCCTTAAACCTCAACTGCTCAAATGTTTAATGAAATTAACATGTAAGTCGCTCTAGATGAGGGGAATCTACCAAATGCAATAAACGTATGTATGTCCTGCCTTTGGGTGTGTAGGCATGGAGTTTGCACGGTAGCCCCATGCTTGTTGGGTTTTCTCCCAAAGACATGCAGAGTAGGCTAATTGGTGTTTCCAAATGTGTGTGAGTGTGTGTTCTTGTGATCTGTGATGAATTAAAGCCCACTCCAGGGTGTGCCCTTGAATCCCCTGGAATAGGCTTGAGGTTTCCAGTGACACCGTACAGGATGAGCGGTATAAAGAATGAGTGAGTTTGCTGTAACAAATTCTTTCTGATTCAATGTTATGAACATTTTAATCTGACTAGTGTGACAAATAGAAAGAATGCTGCAATCCACGTCATTAGTTCATATTATTGTCATGTTACTGTGGTTATGTGCAACTAGAAGCCCCAGGTGAAATGAATGTCTGCTTATCTTTACAGACTTAAGATTTAAATTAAAAATGACATTTCCCCAAACACAGAGCTATATCTTCCCTGGCTACTGAAAAAGGAAATCAGAAAACTATCCATTGCTTAACAAATCTAAACAATTTAAAGAGGATCTATTATGAAAATTACATTTTGATCATTTTTGGAAAGTCTGATTGGTCTCTAGTGTGTGTATAGTGTACATGTAGCTTGGGGCTTAGCTCTGGAGTTGCATTTTATTTGGCCAAAACAGATTTAGCACAGACATGTTTTGAATTAGACCGTTGAAAGTGTGTGTTAAAGTGCGTGCACGTGTGTGTGTGTGTGTGGCTCTATTCTGACTGTTTGTGACTCAACTTCAAATCCAAAACAGTAAGAGTTTCTATTTTAAAGTGAATGTTTTAAGCAAGTTTGGTGACTTTACCACGGCGAGTTTAAGTTGCAGCCTAAGCAGTTTTTCAGGATAGCAGTTTTGATAATGTATCAGAGAATTTGTGTGCAACTCTTTAAGCCAATGATGATGATATCCTAAAGTTAACCTGTTTGGTGGTGTAAAATTTAAAATGGGACTGACATGGAACTCCAACTCTGGTCTACCTGCTTTTTAGGAAATAAAGATGGATAGGCTAGCAGCCTCGATGCTAATGACTTACCTAGCATTATTTGAGTCTTAGCTGTGTTTTAACATTCATATTGCCGAACACTGATGATTCCATTGTGAATGAAAACTCTTAAATATACAGACATTAAATAGGTTACTTTTGTTCCCAATTTTGTTTGTCAGAATTGAAAAGCCTCAAATTGGGTGTGAAATGCATTATAATCTCCATAATACTTTTCTCCCAACCATTTCCAGTCTCTGAATTCTGATTGGCTAGGAAAATTTACTTCCCCAAAGGAACAGTTTTGGGATAGTTACTTTAAATGGCAACAGCAGGTTTGAAAAACTTTTGGAGACATTTAAATGTTATATTAACTTGCTTAAAATGTAGTGTAATATGTGAGCTTTAAGGCCTACCAGACAGCAACCAAGTTTTGTCCTGTTTGCATAAACAAAATGAATTGTAATATAATAAATGTAATCTAATCTAACCTAATTACTTTGCGGTGCCAAATTGTGCTAGCTGTGTGTCTAACACTTATTCCAACAGCTCCAGTCTAATATTAGGAATTCAACGCTAAATAAGGAAAAGGTATGATTTTTTTTGTATATTTATTAAATAAATGATAAATGACACACACACACACACACGCATATATATATATATATTTTTAAATAAAAATAACGAACTAGGTGAACAATAACAAACTTCTTACTGACGGTTCTTGCATTTTTTTTTTTTCTTTCATTCTGGTCCCCAGAGCTTTTGTCAATCTAGCAAATATTCTTACAAACCAGAATAAACAAATAACCAGCAGAAGAGCTCCCTCACTTCATACACCAGTAGGTCTTAGACTGAGTCCTTGGAGAGCCTTCATTACACACTGCTGCATTTCCCCCCTGTTCACCAAACTCCTCAACTAATTATTAAACCTCTCAAAATTTCAGTCAGAAATTTTAGACCATCAAATAGACAGAATAACATTCGTACATTTGTGTCTGGTGTCAAAGTGTGGCCAAGAATGAGGTGTACAAATGCAGACACAATGCTGACAGGTCCCATGAGTGATGTAATTCTGCTGGCATTGGCAAGATATTTTGACTAAGTCTGACTGGTCATAAGTGATGTCAGTGTAATGTGACCCAGAGCAGCCAGATTTTGCCATGATGTCCCTGACACCACAGGATTAGATATACATAGAAACTGGTTGTATGTCAGCTGTCTTGTTGCTACTTGTACTTTCCTGCAGTCGCTTCACATTGAAATGAGTGATAGCTGAGATGCTGCCAGTCTATGAAAAAGTGCATGTATTACCACAGTAAGTGACAGAGAGCTCACCACATTCGATCAACAACCTTCAAGAGAAGCCATTCAAATACAGTGCTAGACTGAATTAAATTGCTGTGTAAACATCAGCCTTATCACACTTACAGTATATTAAGATCTCTGAGATCTGTAGATCATCATAAATAGCATTTTACTGTAAATGCTGGGCTCCAAAGGGATTTAGTAGTAACAACAGGTTGAATGAACCTACAGCTCCTTGCTGGTGTAATGGTAATTACCCCAACCTGACAGGAAAAAAGCCATATTTGTATCTAATTGCTTACAAACTCTCATCAAATATGCAGACCCATTCGTATCATATCGTGTCACCTTTTCATTGTTCACCATGAAACCTGCATAACCACTCACTTGAACAACTCAACCTTTAATAAAATGATGACTACCATTTTCTTTAATTGCTTAAACAGTATTGCTTCTACTATGATTATAAAACTGCATTGATTTCCAATTTTCTGTATATATATTGCTGCATCCTAGCAGCTACTGAGAACACTGGCCTGCCATTACTGCCCAACAGTGCTGAATTGATGTGTTGATGGTTATGCTACTCACTGTAGTTCCAATTTAGTGCTCGATTGAATGCATTTATCTTGCTGCTGCTTTCTGATGACTACAAATTTGTGACAACAAAATCCTGCACGTGCAGATGCAGAGTATTTGATCATACTGAGCAGATGTTTTGCTTTACCTTCTGATGGAAATAAGCACAGCATAGCCCATAACACTTTCTGAATATCAGTCCATGATTTTTGAGGGAAAAGGGTGTTTAAAACATATTCTGTTACTGTTTGTATCAGAGTCATTATCATTAGAATCTGTATTTAGTTGATCAGGAATGACAACTTCCTGATTATATTAAACAGGTTCAAGTTTATCTTTGTTATTTAATGCATTGTTTCATAAGATCAAGTATACTGTATGTTTAGAAATCTTTAATCACTGAATATTGAACTTCTTTGCTGACCTTCAGTAAAACACTCCAATGCCCAACTGAACATTCAAAGCTGAAAATTTGGTATAATCCATTGTAGGGATGCACTGAAAATAAAGCAAGAAAGGAAATATGAAATGAATAAAGGATCAAGGATCCTCCCAGATGGCCAAAATTTGGATTTACTTTTATTGCAGTTTGCTCCGCTGGTGAGTTTGTTAGATTATTTTGGAAGATGGGATTTTGCATCAACTGAGGTTTATAAATACTGACACACTGGGCATCATTGCAAGGTTATGATCAAATATTTATATGCTGGTGTTGCAATAGAGAATGTGCTGAGCTGAAGGACACCCTCATGGGTGTCTGTCCACACATGAAAAAAAAAAAATTCATCCGTGTACAATATATATATATATATATATATATATATATATATATATATATATATATATATATATAGTGAACACACTCATGAGTGCGTTTTTAAAAATGTACAGCGCCATCTGTTAATTTTGACATGAGCTAATTTCTTCAAGGTCGATTTTTTTTTATGACATAAGGGTTTTCCATTTAAATTTAGATTTTTTTTTTTAATTCGTTAAGCCTAAAATAAATGCATGTTCATGACGAAAGGTTTAGAAACGTCTTATCGAAACTGTATTAATGTGTATTTTATTTACACTTTTATTTAAGAGAGTGAGAGTATTTCCCGTCGAGCTCTCCATCCTACTCCTTACTGTATGTGCTTGATACAGTATGTGTGTGTATATAATTCTATAACTTAGCCTAGACTGGTGATTATTAGGATAGGAAGGTACTTGTTCTATTTTTATCCAATTTATACACTATGATTCTCCAATACCCCTCTTAGGGGCCCAAACATTTAAAGAGTAATATAATTATGTTTCTTCCAAAGTAGCCCATACAATGTTGGCACAGCTGCACCTTTAGACAGCCTTATCATTATGAAAATGAGATGAAAACAGAAAGCTTTAAGCTGTCTCCAGTCTAATATGGACCATCACCTCCATTTCAGAGACACATTGACAGAAACCAAGCACTAAATCTACACTGATGAAGTGTACTATCTTTGTCTTCTAAAATATATATTATCCCTGCCTTCACTGTTGCTTCTTATTGGTGTCATAACTCATGGCGAAAAAAACCTAGCAAAGTTTGCTGAATGTAAAAT